>JARHVA010004107.1:0-297500 GCA_037957365.1 Torreya grandis
ATAAAACCAATGTGATCACATGTAGGCCTAAAATGCATGATATAGATCATGGAAACGTCTAGATGGTAACAATATAAGATCAAAAAGTAAACAAGCACACACATAATAGAGATCAAAAGTAAGTCAAAAGGTAATGGCATATGGATATTGAAAATAAGGGTCATGTTCAAATGCCATGAAATCAAATGGACATGACTTAGTCAAATGTCCACAAAATCAAAAGAATGATATATTCAAATGTCCATAGAATACAATGACATATTCAAATGTCCAAGAAAGAAAACATAGGTATAGGGGGACACATATAATGGAACATATTCAAATGCTTAAAAATTAAAGGTAATAACAAGGTAAAACACTTAAAGAAGTGTGTAAAGGCAAGGCATAAGTAACCAGTATAAACATGTCATAGTAACCCATGGATCAAATGTGTTGGAAAAAAATGTCAAGTAAATAGTATATCAAATACCCTATGTAATGTATAATCATGGATATTAATCATGTTTAAGTACATATGTAGGCTCAAACATGATAGTGTAGAGTGATCATCAAATCATATACCCTGTGTGTATCAAGATCATAGAAGATGGACTCCCCCAATGCCCTAATGACATGAATAAAGGGAAGGCCTGACACCCATAAGTGCATCATGTATATGTGTATGCCTATGTAGGATTAAATTATATGCTAGTCCTCAACATGGAACTAACACATAGATACCAAGGATCTAATAGAACATATAGGTGCCAAAAGTGTTTTTGAATTTTTTGATTTTTTTGGTATTTTTTGGAAGAGACAAGATCCTCCTATGATATCATCCAAAGGATGATCATAGGTGTATCCCCACTCTAAACCTAGTGTAATAATCTAGTGATACTACTAAGGATCATGTAGAGGTATAATATATATCACTATGGTATCTATGATGCTCAGCATATGTATAATGAGACTATGGGGCCATGAAGTACTAATGAAAGGAATAGGGGTTCATGGAACCCATCTCTATGTATTTTTTAGTTTATTTGGAATAAAATAAGTATGAACATGTTTATTCACTCTTAATATTTGAATATGGTATGTAAAAGAGGAGGATTTCATATAACCCAATGTATGTCTCTGATGTAAAGGTCTCTCAAATACTGGCTACCTAGTAAAGGGGATTGTTTATTAATTACCCTTTTGTGGTGGATTAGCCTTAATAGGTTTGATAATTAATTACCTGGGTATGAATTTATCTAATTCAAGAGGATGCTCATATTAAATAGCATAAGCTATAATTACCCTATTGGCATGGATGCACTTAATACACTTGTGTAATGTAGAAGGATCTATTCAAAGAGTGTATATCCAAGGTCATCCCAATAACTGTCAAAGATACTTGTATAAGGTATAAATGAGAAATTAACCAAATGTATGGGACTGAATTATTAAGGATATACCAATTTGACCAAGAGTCTTTTGGGAGGGCCCATTTAATGCTTTGACTAACCTAGTAGAAGGATGTAAATCATGATGAGTCTAACCCAATTGTGTAAATAATGTCTTGGTGCAAACATTTTTCACTTACACCATTATCAATCATAAATTTGCATATGGGGTGTTTTATCAAGGTATGCTTGAATGAATAGAGAATGAATATTAGAGTCATCACCCTTAATTTTGATGTCATTAAAGGAAATGTTATGTTTACTAACCATAAGAGGTATATGTGTCATGTAAGTACTAATGAACCCATATAGTGGGTGTCCATAATATGATGGAGGATGATGTGCACTATATGCCATTTGAACTTTTCGTTCCTTTTTGGAATGGTCTTGTAAGGGATTATTAAATATTATATGTTTATGGTGATCATTAGGTTGTGAACCAGATTCCTTTGGAGGATCATCAAATGTAATCTGTTGGTCATCGATGAGGTCCTAAATCTTAAGATTCAAGGTAAAATAATTATTCATAAAATGCCCAAGGCCTTGGTGATAGTCACAATAAGCATTTGCATCATATGTTTTGGGTATAGGTCTATTTTCATCAACCTCTGTAGGAGGAGGGATAAATTTAAGATGACACTCTAGTAACCATGAAAATTAATGAAGTAGGAGGCTTATGTAAATGTGTAAACTATTTCCTTGGTGAATTAGATAAGACAAGATGATTAGGCTATTGTGCAACTATGTTAACCATGGTGGTTGTTTTCATTTTTAGGATTAGGAGGTTTTAACTTATAACTTGGTTTGATTGTAAATTTTTTACTAGATGTAGATACAACTGATATGTTTGCTACATAATTGAGCTTGTTCAATGACATAAGCTTCATTTCATGGTCCCGTATAACATGGCATAAGTCATAAAAGATTGAATTGTTTTTGAAAATAATGAACTCATGTAAAAAAGTAAGAGAAATTTGCTTGAATATGTCTTGAAACTCTTTATCTACCATGAGATTGGTCATTTTGGCTAACATAATCTTATATCTCAAGACATATTCATTAACTGATGTTTTAATGAATTTCTTTTATTTTTATTGAAAAAGAGAGAAGAAGAAAACTAAGTATAGGTATGGTTGAAAAACTTGATTGATAGTGCATACGTTAAAATTAGAAGATTATGAAGAGATCCTCTTTGGCTTGGGAGGATGACCTGCAGCTAAGAAATCACTAAAGTAAACTTATTTGTTAGATAAATAGTTGAGTGGATTACCTAGTGATATCTAGATCCCAGAGGTGAGAGCTTCCTCAGGGGATGTCAATCCACATGTTTTAAACAATTAAGATTATAAATAGAGAATAAAGGTACTTGCATCAATGAATCAGAAGGTAATGAAATTAAACACAAGAGTGCTTTCCAATAAATATGCTAAAAATGATTAAGTTAGTAATGAATTAATCAATATTAGTGCTAGAGTTGTTGTGGTATGCTTCAAAAAATTGAAAAGGGGCCCATGAACAAGTAGGAACACAAAAAATTAGGTTAGATTGGGTGTACGTAGGTGAAACCAACTTGCTATTTTTTGATACCACAGTGATCATCAGTGGTTGGGTTTGACCATCAGTGGTTAAGGTGACTATTGATGATCAAGATGATCATTGGTGGTTGAGTAGATCATCGATGGTTGAGACAACCATCGATGATTACTGTGTATAGATCTAGGTTGATAAATTGCTAATTGATAAGATCCAAAAAGATGGATTCCTAGAGATAGGTAAGGTCTAGGCTGATTGCAAAATGGAAATAAAGTAGATGAATATTGATAATCAAGTACTTATCTTATCAAAATTCAATTGAGTGGATGGTTGAGGGTAGTTAGGATATTGGTGAGATCTAACTTGATTTCTAGAAAAGTAATGGTACCTAAGGGCTTGATGGAGAGGTGGTAGTAAGTTGAATCTTTGATATGATTACTAGATTGCTAATGGTGCCTAACCTACAAGAAAGAAGCTCCTAAATGCACAAAGCTCTTGATAATAATTACAGATTCATAGAAGCTTTTAGATGTTTGTAGATGGATTTTTCACCTCTTTTCTCCTTTATATTATAGGAAACATGAGAGTTATAATAGCACGTGAACTGGGATTTCTAAAATTAACTCATCCATGTAATGGCTCATAACTAGAATTAGACAGGCTATTTTTAGAAAAATCAAAGTGGGTAGTTTGCATGCTTTTGGTTAAGGAGGTGCACCCTGACCATCAATGATCAAGGTGACCATCAATTGTTACCCTGACCGTTGGTAGTCAAGTGTTAAAGGGTAAAAAGGGATAAAAGGAAGGGTTGATCCAGTTAAGTTAAATTGAATATGAGCTAGGTTTGTCAAGGGTTGAAATTTTAAATGATCCTAAGGGGCTCCAGGGCTGTTTCAACATTCAAAATTGTAGTGTATAGATTTTTGGTGTCTATATTTTGACCCTTTTCATTATACATCTTGAAATGAACAAGCTATAAAATAAAAACTGATGTTGGTCAAAGGTCTAATGATTACCTTGAGTATAGGAGGAGGTGTTCCTCCTTAAACTAGGAGTTGATGAGGAAAAGGGTGAATCAAGTGCTAGTATGACAAGGTAGGTGAGGGTGATGATAAAGGTAGATGATAGGTTAGGAACCAAAGTGAAAATAGGGTCAAAAAGTGAGATAAAAGGTGTGTTAGTCAAGAGTTTGCAAAGACAAAGTTGCCATGGTTGATAAAAATAAAGGTTGGTGTTAAGGGACAAGTGACCCATGTACCATGTGACCATATTTAGGCATGGCAATTAGGTACACATATTAGTATCCTAGATAAGGTGACTATTTGTAATGGGTATCCAAGGTAAGAAATACTCCCATGGAAAACACAAATAGGTCAAGTGTCATGGGTATCCAAGGTAGGAAGTGCTCCTAAAAGACACAAGTGGGTCAGGTAAGTGCGAGGTGGTGTAAATTCAAAAGGTGGTCAACATGGTAATGTTGTCACTATAATCAAGGGACCATGTATAAAGTGTCAGAAAAATCAAGGTAGTTGGGATAAAATGGACCAATGATGAGGTAATGAGGTAGTTAGGGTGGGTGGATAATATTATCTCCATGGGTGGGTCAGACTGGGTTGGTTTTATGAAAAAAGGGAGTATGTCAAGGTTAATACGAGAAATTGAGCATCTTAACCATTGACAGTTAGGGTGCTTAAGGGTGACCATCAATGATCAGGGTAAAAACCCTAAAAATATGTAAGGTAAAAAGTGAATCAATTATACTTATTTATTATTTGTGATCATTGACTTTGAGCTCTAGGTGATTTGGGTGTTGAGTGACAAAGGTGCTAGCTAAGCATTTGGTTGAGTTGTCAATTTGTGATTGATTGGAGGTGCATGTTGGAGGTGATCTCTATGGATTGAGAGGTAGGGAGCATGTAGATGGGGCCAAGAAACTACATGCGAGCTCCATCCATGATAGAGATCAAGGAATGAGGTAGGTAATGTCTTAAATTTGATAGGATAGTCTGAATTCATATGATTTTTTTTTGGGATGGGAAGGTAGGTAGATGAAATGTAGGTTTTGATTGATTATGCCTTAGGTAGAGGTTTTGGTGGGTATTAAGTAAAATTTCAAGTGAAAATAGGAATTGGGAGGTTGGATAGGGGATTTGGGGTGGGTAGAGGGGTTAGAATAGCAAAATGGGTGTTTTAACTATGATTTGGGTAAGTGTTGGGGGATTAGGGTTTGGGCATTCTAGTCCTGGAATGGCCATAATGATCATTAATGGTTGGGCTAATTGTCAATAGTTAACACCCTAGAAAACATGGGTGCCTGACTATTGATGATCACTATGACCATCAATAGTTGACTAAGGTAGAGAAGTGTTTGCTAGGTATTTAAAAATTTAGGTTTAGTGGAATGTTTGAATGTTAGGTGTAGGTTGGGGATATTAGGTTTTAGTGGGTATCAAGTAGAGATGCAGATGAATTAATAAAATGCAAAGTGTAGGTTAGGCTAGAGTAATTATCAAGTAGGGATGATGTGGTGACGAAGGCTTAAAGTGCCAAACATAACCTAAATTGATATGGTTGAAAAACTAGGGTTGGGGTAGGTGTTTACAAGAAAAAGTAGTGAGGTATTAGATGGCTAAGCTATGATAGGCATTAAAACTTTTAGTAGGTAAAGGTTATGAAAGGTGAGGTGGTGTAAGTAATAGGTATGGGTTAGAGTAAAATAGGTTGATTTAGGTTAGTGTAGTCTAGTAAAAACATTGATTTAGAGATAAGCATTGGTAACGTGTGCTAACCTTTGTTTTTTTAGGTCCATTAGTAGATCTAAATGAGGGATCAAGTCCCTAGGATCTTTATAGATGTTCAATAAGGCATGAACCCAACTGATTGTGACCACATGGATGAGGTGGGGTTTGGAGCCTTGAGGCACTACCAGTATGTGCCCTAGGACACATCTATGGTCATAATGTTCATTGAGATATGGGATCCCACTATGAACACTTTCCTACTTTTGACTAGTAAGATGACCATTATTATTGAGGATGTGCATCGAATCACTCAACTTCCACTACATGGTGATCTGATCTAACATATCAAGCATGAGGAAGAAGATGATCATGCAGATCTCTTATACAAAGACAAGAGTGATCAGGTTAGATGGCATGTAGGGGGTTCTAGATATATAGTATTTATCAAAGGTATCCATCTAAGAGGAGACTTATGACCATGCTCATGATTGTAGTGACATGCTTTGGGCTTCTTAACTCGAGTAGTGGGAGATTTCCTTATCTACTACTGGGGGTACTAGTCAAGTTGTTGTTAGGGTGGACTATTTTTGGTTGGTTACCCACTGTACTAGTGTAGATATATAGAGAGCCATGGGGGTTCAGGGCCCATAAGAGATATGGCATCAATGTTAGCATGGTTTTACATTACTAGGCCTATGAGCATATTTGGGTACTAAGGCTAGTAGGGTTTCCATGGGCTAGCTACACATAGGTTGACTTCCTTTTTGGATTTATGTAAAGGAGGGGAAACTTTACTGTATTAGGTGTAGGAGGAGGTGCCCATTATGTGGAGTGGTTTAGGGGTGAACTAGGTGTACTAATGGTTGGGGAAATCACTTAGAGGCCATACATTCAATTTCTAGTATGGATAGGTTACAAGAGATAGATACTCTCCCTTCAGAGCTACAAATGGATATTCATTAGGTGAGAGGGAAAGGTGGAGCTGATTCTATTTAATAGGGTATGCTGATAGTTTGGTCTAGTATAAGTCATTCTAGGCCCCTTACCTATGTATAAGAGAGAGGACATAGAGATCTTATAACTAGTGCAATAACCTACTCCTATAGTTCTAGATGGTGCATATGAGGAGCTACCTATTAGGGATATGATAGACGATGCTTGATTTGTAGATAGGTATATGGCATGGTATTAGCCCATATATGTAGCTATAGATGTTGGTAGATATGATAGTGGTGCAAGGCTGATGGCTATGGATATGATTGGCTAGGATGGATAGGCAAGTGTAACTTTAGTTGTAACACAAGGACAAGTATAAGTTTTATAGGGATAGGTGGACACACTGCAGGGCCAAATTGTGACCTTACAGGTTTAGCTTGCTAATGTCATAGGGGAGAGGGATTAGGCCAAGACCTCTCTAGGCTTGGTGAATTAAGAGAGGGAGTATCTCTGGTAGAGAGGATGAGGCATAATAAGATAGGCAACACTATTTGGTTTTACCCCTACAACATGGTACCTAGATATAGTAGAGGAGCTATAGTATTATGAGGCTATTGTTTTGGCATAGTGTCTAAATGAGCTCTGATGGGGTGAGTATCAAGCTAGCTTAACACACCAGAGTAATGGGTAATGTATATATCTAGATAGATAGGGATAAATGGTAGATTGATAGGCCCAATAGGTGGATAGGCACTAGGATCCAACAGTTTTCTAGGAGGTAGTGGTGTCCTTGGGGCATAGATATATCTAGATAGGTATATGACTATTGTATATCATTTTGAATGTGGCCTGCGAGCTGATGTAGAGAGATGTACATTTTTGAGAGAGAGACCTATTTATCTATATGTACACATTTGTTATTCTATGGTTATTTGACTTATGAGTTTATATATATATATATGTATGTATGTATATATATATGTATGTATATATATATATATATATATAGACATATATATATATATATATATGTATATATATGTGTGTGTGTGTGTGTGTATATATACATACATACATATGTATACATATATACATTTATATATATATAAATATATATACATACATATGTATACATATATACATATATATATATATATATATATATATATATATATATATATATATATACGATCTTTATGTTCATGTTTTTATGGTTTGATGGTTTGATATTGATGATTAATGCTTATGATGTGATCATGGATTATGTTGCTATTATGGATGCTTAGCTTAGGCATGAGATGGATGGGAATTATGATATGTTTATGACATGCTAAATATTAATGTGTATATACTACATTAATAGACTTTAGACATGTGGTGTAAAAATGGTTAATTTGTTTAAATGTTAATGGATGTTATTGCTTTATGACGCTGGTCATGGTTATGGTTGTCGTTATGGTTGTGCTTATAACATGCTAATTTTTTAATGAGTAATTTGGATTTCATTATATTTAGACATGTTAATGTTGACTACATTACTTATGGATGTAATGTTTATATTGTATGGTATGGTAATGTGGATGGTCATGGTTATGGTTCTTTGTTGTTAATGTTTATGATAAAATGCATGAGATAGTTTAATTAACAATACTAGATGGGAGAGTAGATAATATAATCCAAATGTGAATGCCATAAATGAAAATATCAACTAATCATGATAGGGTAAGAAGAGGGCATGATGCTTCTTTATTGACAAGGACTAAAACAAAAAAAAAGTTAGATTGACTTAATGAACATAATCCCTTTGAATTATTTGCACTAGAATTTGTCAATTGGAAAAAAAGGTGTCTTGACCACATATTGTCAAGTAAGCTAAAAAATCCCTTGCATATAGGGGGGATGGGTGAAAATGGAACCTATTATTATGTGGATTTTCACCCTTTGTGTATATGGTAAAGATATCCTCATGCAAGTGGCACAATGGAAACACCTCTAGGCTTGTGGGTAGCCTAAGGATGAGGTGAATCTCTAGATAAGGATAGCTCCCTTGATGTATCACTTTGGACTAGAACTAGAATTAAATTTTAGGGGTGAAAAGAGAGAGAGATATCTAAAATAAAACTAACCTAAGGGAGGTGATACACCAAATATATTTATGACTTCCAACCATATGCATGCTATACTTGAAATTAAGGGACAAAATGAACATACACTTCTCCAATATTCATCTTCTTACATCAATGTTACATTGTGAGGCTATGGATGAATGTGCAAATCTAGGAGGACTAGAAAAGAGGCCTATGAGGGAACTAATGAAAAGACTAACTCTTTCAATCCTTGACATTTCCTAGAACACTTCACATGCCCTGCAAGAAGAACCTTTCCAACTGTAAATAGATGATAGAATGAAACAACATGCTAAGGAATCCATAGTCTTCACTTATGCAAAATCAAACATTTCAAATGAACACACTAAAAATAGTCATGGAATATGTAACATTAATTAGTATTATTTATCAAAAGGTATACATTTGAGCAGGGCTTACCATACTTAGGTGGAACATGAGTATAATAGCCAAAATGGCTAGTTCTTATAGAACTTGAGAGAGAGAGGAGAAGACATAAGTCCAAGGGTCATAAAGACACTTCTAAAGATTACAAAATTAGTTAATTGTGCATGATAAGAGGATATGGTATGAACCATATAAGGTTGAGAAGTACAAATGTCAATCCAAGTCATAAACCTCATGAAAAGTGGCATGAAAACTCCTTGATTGGCTCAGAAAAACTAACTTTATGATTGACCCTTTTTGAATGACTCATAACTGATTAGGACTATGTTAAATGATTTTAAATAAGGAGAATGGTCTTATGCATGAATCTCCATGAATTGGTTGTATGCCTGGTCCTCTATAATCATCTAGAAATGAGCTATCATCATTTGTAATAAAAAAACTCCTCTTTCATGCACCCTACACACTTGTCCTCAAAATTAGCATTAGTTGCACATGAAAATACATGGGATGAAGTTTATGACACCTATAAATACCCTCCATATCTTTAGAATAATTAGGGACACTTTAAATTCATCTCAATCAAGGTTTTCCATCCTTCTCACTAGCTTGTCCAAGATGTCAATTTTGATTGGCTGAGATGAGAGCTCCTATTAAGGAAATTATGAGTTTTTATATGGAATTAAATTAATATGGGGAGTTATAAAAAGTCTTAGTCTTTCTTAATTTTTTCATCATCTTTAGACTCCTCTTAGAACCTACACAACACAAAAAATTATCAAAAATACCTGATTTATACCATGTATGTATAGATTCCATACAGATAAAAAGCATGGGCAGTATATTTAATGAGTAAATTTAAAATTAAAATATGTTTTGTAGCTAAAATATTCCATTATAATTCATATATATCTTCATTTCCACAAACTAGTCACATGCAAGGGTTTGCAAGGGTTTTAGCTTATTTTCACTCTTAAGGTTCGTTCATGAATATATGACATCCAAATTGCCAAAAAATTCCATAATTTCATAGTTAAATACCTTCATAAACATCCATTAACTCCTCTATCCTCCATGAAAAACCTCCACAAATATGTGAGCATATAAACTTGGCCTATCAAGCTTGCTTTCTTATTTCCTGCATGCCTGTGTTGTCTTGAGGTCTAAAAATGGCTTTTTTTGGTTTTATTTGCACTATAAAAGCTTTAAAAATTATTTAATAACCCCATTAACATGTTTCAATATGTTTTAAATCTTATCTCATGCTATAAGTGTGATAGACCTCCATTTGGACACTAGGTCTAGTCATGCTTAGTATGCCTATCTGCAAGCTTAAGCCCAAAATGAACCTTTTATTGTCTTACATACATTAAAATAGATCAAAAATATACGTATAAATCCCATACACATGTTAAAATCCATTATAAATCTCACCTAGGTCTATAATTAAAAGTGACCGCTTAATTGGCGTTAAGGCATGACCATGTCTCATGAGCCTGTTTGTACTTTTGAGGGTTCAGGCCACCCTATTTTATTTAATACTTTATTTCTTGGTTTACATGATGGTAGTAGGTGTAATAAATATTTTCAAACCTATATGAAAGATTAAATCAACCTTTGGCTCATCTTATTCTCCTATCACTCAAAGTTGTAGGCTTTGTGCATAAGGGGAAGTACCCCTTGTCTGAGACAAAATAGGGGGTACTTCCCCTATTATCTTAGAATAAATGATAATTTTAGTGTCTTTTATAAGTTATAAGGATCCAATTCATAAAAAATAATCCTCATATTATGTCATTTGACCCCTAAAATCACTCCAAAACCCAAAATAGAATCTTCCCATAACAAATTGTGTACATGATATGAGGAATGGGCTATATGACACATCATTGGAACCTATTATTCCTTTGTTTTCATGTATTTATCAAATTATGGTCACTATAATTATATAGGTTCTCAATATGATTATAAAAACTTTTCATCCATGTTTACACCTTGAATTGAGACCTTTCCCAATTAGGCTTGAGTGATAAATTGGACCTACCTACATATTTTCTCTACACGTAGGTTAGACTTCATAAATTAGGCTTGCGATAATGTTTAAATATTTATTTAGAGTTACATGGAGTTATTTATTTACCTTTCCTATCCTTTATCATCACTTTGAACTCTAAACCTTCTCATTGCCTAGTTTAGATTGAAATGTCACTTCTTTAATTGTATTATGCTATTTTCCTCCTTCAAATGTAACCCTATAGGTGTTACTATATAGTTTTAGGTTTGAAAATAATATAAAAGACCTTATTTATCTTTCTGAGGTTCTTTGACACTCATATAAGTCATCTCTTATCAGGCTTATACCCTTACTTTCACTTTGAACTTACTAAACTGAGCTTTTTCTTAACTAACTATAAACCCTACCTTTAGGTTACTATAGATGTATGTGAGTTTGCAATCTATCTTATTCATGATAAGTGTGAACCTCCTTTAGATCCATTAAATTAAAAATTTACATATTTGAACTATCATTCACCTTTGATAGTCTTAAAACACCAAATGGGTATCAAGTTTGAAACACTATTCTATACCCTGCTATAGGTGCTTATTTCCCAGTGTACAGACTAGAAATGTACATGGGAGGCGAAACAATAGTCTATCCCTCTCCTTTGATGATATTGTTTCCATGAATGTTCATTTAAATCATTTGAAACCATCCTCATATGGTCATATTTCTTCTTTTCAACTTGAATGGAAAAAGGTCCTTATTTGACTTAGGCCTGTAGATGATATTGAAGGAAATTAGTGTTTTAATGGTAACTTTGAGACCCCAGATGACCATCTTCCACTTTTCATATTCCTCCAAAACTTGGAATAGTTCTTCTCCATGCTATAGGTTACAAGGAAAGGTCATTGGGATGAATGAAAAGTCTTTATATCCCTATTTTGAAATGTCCACAAAACACTAAGGAACTATGCTTTCCCTTTTTTGGGAAAATAATCCTAAACACAGTCCATTGACTCCAGAAGATGATCCACACTTTGAATTTACCAAAATATATTTACAAATGAATATTATAGGGATATAAATAAATATTAGGACTTCAATAATGGTTTTAAATTCTCCCATTTCTCTATGTAGACACCTTTTCATCTTTGTGCTAAGACCTGTAGGTAAACATTTTTTGCATACAAGCAGAAAGTGCAACATGTAGGCAGTGAGTGGATTCACATACTTATGATAAAATTTAGGCTTTCACCAATAAATAAAATAAATATATTAACTTAAAATACCTAAACCAAGCCTCAAACCTTCTTCCCACATGCTTTTCTTCTTTCAAGTACCTGTAAGTGAGCATGTTCATGGCAACTTAACTAAAAAAGTTATATATGACTATATCTCCTCTTTTCTTGCATCATATGGAAGATTGATCACCACTTAATGATGAGAAAGGATACACAAAGACTTAAAAACCTTAAACACACCTTTTTTAACATCCTTAGAATCTTTACAAGTCATGACTAAGGCTAAATAGTAGATGGGAGTTGATTGAAAATGATCATGAACTAAAATTTAGATCCAAGAATGATTATATAAGACTAAGAAATTAAATAAAGATGATAATTATAGAATTTATACATGGAAAAAAACTAATATCCTATTCAAATTGAATCCCATGTAGAGAATTTAACCCTCTGCAAATGGAGAATTGATTAGGACTGCACATGGTAGTCTCTTCCTACAACATGAGACAAACTTGATTATCCAAACACCATGAAACATGAAGCCAAGTATGGAGATCATTAGATAAGGAATTAAACATCCTCTAAAATAGAACTCAGTAACTAGTTCATACAAAATTTCTCAAACCAAGGCAAAACATATAGGGTGCATGAAATAACTAATAGAAAAGTATGGTCCATTTCATGAGGATGGTTCATGAAGAATAGGTCACAATTATTTGAAATAATTATACAAAAATCAAGGATTTGAGTGTAATACAATCTTCCCAAGGTGTTTGAGTTGAAACCTCCTGAGTTATCCATACTAAGCACAAACCTAAAGGTCACTTCTACTTGTCAAGAAGACTAAAAAAGGAGTAGAACGGTTTTAGGCTAAAAATAGCACTTCCAGAGAAACTAAAATGTGGAACTAAGCTTGGGGAAGATGAAGAGACATAACATGATCCTTTTTCATGTGACACACTTCCCAAGGAGTCATACAAGTGCCAAATTTCTTCTTTTCCCCAAGAAAACCCCCCTTTTTCTAAGGAACCTACCACTTTTTAGTTGGTTTTAATTAATTAAGACATGAGGGGACACATGGGGAATGAAATAACCCTTGTAACCTTCACACTTCCCAATAAACCTATAAAACTCATTAAAATCTCAAATTTAACCCCTAAAAATAACTGAAAAGGATATGTTGGCTAATACAATTAATGATGAAGGCTAATATAAAATCAAATGACATTAATCAACCTATAAAAAACCTTGTGACATCTATATTAGACCTATTAAAACACTTAAAAATCATGTTTTTACCTATGGGGGTCCTAATTTGATCTAAAATTGAAATTTGGTCAATAGAACCTTCTTATGAGACGAGCATGCCTCTTTTATAGGTGCCCAAAGAGTAAGTATAAATAAAACTATGCCAAGCTATCTAGACTGATCAATACAAGAAGTCTACTTGTGGAAGGTGATTGTGGCTTCCACTTTATTGTGCTGTTTGAGACATGGTTGCAGATTTCAAGATTATTTTGATTTTATTTTGATTATGATAATGGGTCTTCTGCTAATTACTATATGTGGAAAGCTGAGCGATGTGGGAAGCTTCCAAGAAATTGATATGATTTTGACAAATGCTTACTTATCCATATTTTGAGGGAGTGGTCTAAGTTTATGTGCTTTTATTAATGCTTTTTGATAATTATCCTTTGAGGGAGTAGTCCATCTTACATTTTGGTAATTTCAAAGAGGTTTTCGATAGTTATCCTTCAAGGGAGTACTCTGTGAATGTTAGGAATGAATCATGACTGCTAGTGAGGAGTTTTGTTATTTTTCTTTGATTTTTCTTGATAGATACCTACTTAGGTTAACTTAATGGTTCACTTTTATGGAGGAAAAACCAAGAGCACAAGAAGGTTGGTTAGGTGTAAAAAGGTTTAGGTGACAATGATCATGGGGATCCATCCTAAAAAAGGGCGGAAAGTACCATGAGAACCATGTCATGGGTAGAGCCGTGGTACCCATTATTTAATATTAGGATATATTGGTGATAGATAATCACATGATTTGTTTTTAATTGATTGTCCCCTAAAAGAGGGAGGTGAATGTGGGTGGATAACAAGGGATGAGATTAAGTTAAAAAAAGGTGGACTCGATCCTTTTTAACTAAATAATAGGCACATATAAAAAGTATGAAGGGCTTAAGTTTTAGGTGGCCTTTAAGTGAAGACAACTGGTAAACCTTTGATCCATACTTATGGGTTATGATATAAGGTCCAAGCAAGTTGAAAGCAAACTTGCCCTATTTGCCTTTTTCCATATTAGTGACGTGTTGATTTTCCTTTAGGATGAGGTCTCTGATATTAAATTCTTTCAATTTAAGGTGTTTTTTATAAGTACATTTTATACATTCTTAGTAGACATGGAGGTAGGTAAGGGCATTTAGGTGATGCTCATCGAGTAGCTCAAGATGGGCTAAATGGTACTGATGGTAATCACCCTCTAAAAGAAAATATTGCAAAGATATGAAAAGATAAGGGATTTAGACTTTAAGAGGAAAGATGACCTCTACTCCAAATACAAGAGAAAATAAGGTAGCACTCATAGGGGTTCTAATGCTAGTATGATATACCCATAAGGTGAAGCGGATGTGCAAAATCCAATCTTGACTAGATGCACTGACCATTTTAGTTAACACATTATTAAGAGTTTTTTAGAGGCTTTTGCCTATCCATTATCTTGAGGGTGATAGGGTGAGGAAAAGCTTAACTTGATGCTGAATGTATCATATAGAACCTAGACTTGCTTATTTTTAAAGGACTTACCATTGTTGGTGATAATCTTATGAGGAACATGTTGACGCAGAAGATTGCACCCTTGGTAGGAGGTCGAGCTCCTACCTTCTTCACGCAACGATGGAAACTCCCTTCTCACTTGTGGGACTAGTGAAGCTAGAGGGGAGAGTCTCTAGGTAAGGGCTAGCTCCCTTTGATGCATCTAGTTTGTTCCAGTAAGTACTAACATATATATATATATATATATATATATATATATATATATATATATATATATATATATATATATATATATATATATATATGGATATATAATGGGGGAGGATGAAAAGGGAGAAAGATTGTAGGAAAACAAACTGCTCTAAAGGAGGTGATGCACCAAAATGATCTGACCTTCTCACACTCACACTTGAAATCAGATAAACACATACATACACTTCAAACTGGTAGAAAGACCAAGCTGCAAGAAGCTTGGCAGGGAGGCTTTAATGGAAAATACAAAAAATAGAGATTCACCAAAGGTGCTGTAAAAGGCACACTGTATAGTAATTTCTTCTATTTCTGCACTTCCAAATATAGCTCTCCTTGTCAGCTACAGAAATGGCACCTTATAGACACTAGGTATGTTGGTGTTAAACCTATAGAAGCATCAAGGAGCAATGACTAAACATAAACTAACACTTAGACATACATAGAGATATCTAACCAGGATAGAGGTAAAAAATGCATTTATTGATTCAAGTAAAAATTTGCCAGGGCTATGCCTTACAAATGTGGAAGATGATTTCTCAAATAACAAGTCTTCATTATATAGAGGAAGAAAAGGGGGCCTTTGGCACCCTTTTTGACAAGTGACCCATGTGCCTTCCAAGCATTGGGATGAGGAAACCATCTAAATTTAATGCTATGCCTGCTCCTATCAGGACTTGAATTTATGAGCTACACCATTTGACTGCTCTTCAATGTATTTTGAAGGAAACCAATTGCATCTACCATTGTTTGTGCCTCTTTAATGATTGCATGGTATGCACTGTGTCAACCATTGAAATAACTTCTTGAATCGACACCTTCCTACATCACTTGGATCACTTCATCTGCTTTTGTGTAATGGCCATTTTGCTGTCAGGATTTGAATTTATGAGCTACACCATTTGATTGCTCTCTAATGCATTTTGAAGGAAACCAAGCGCGTCGACCACTATTTGTGCCTCTTTGATGATCACATGGTATGCACTGTGCCAACCACTAAAATAACTTCTTGAATTGACACCTTCTTACATCACTCAGATCACTTCATTTGCTTCTATGTCATGGCCATTCTACTGTCAAGATTTGAATTTATGAGCTACATCATCTGCCTATTCTTTGTTGTCTGGACTCTTTGTCCTTTTTTGCTCCTTGAGCCCTTAGGGGTGATCTTCTGGTGGGTCACTGCGTTCCTTGGGCTCCTTCCATGATTTGGTGATCTGACAGTTCAAAAACAATGGCTACTTCACTATGTTAAATTTGATGGCTTTCAAGATGTCACCATCCTTGGCAAAGTCATCAGGTCCTTTTCTGTAGCTTTCCTGCTTCGCAGGCTTTCATTTTGGGATTTTTTCTTGTAGACAAAAGTCCACAAGAATTAGCCACTCTTTGTCTTTGTCTTTCAGGCTCTTTAGAACTCTCTCTTCCCTCCACAAGGGCTTCTGGACTTTGAACTACCATTTATAAGGGCTTTTGGACCTTCGGCTGAGTCCTTCAGCTTTTTGGTCATCTTCACAATTTGAAAATCCTTTGGCCACCTTTTGAAATATCTTTGCCCTCTGCAAGGGCTTCTCACCTTGAACTTCCCTCTATAAGGGCTTTTGGACCCAGCACTACCCTTTAGCTATAGGGCACACCCTTGAACCAAGCTGTTGAACCAACCCATTGAACCAAAATTGGTTCAATGGTTCCATTGGTTCAACGGTTCAACCACTACGTGCCGATGCTGTTGAACCAAGCCTTTGAAACAATTCATTGAACCTCCCTATTGAACCATCTATTGAACTTAAGCATTGAACCAAATGATTAAACCAATTCATTAAACCAGTTCAACAGTTCAACAAAGCACACCGAGCCATTAAACTTTGGTGTTGAATTGTCTGATTGAACTAGAAGCCGCTTTGAACTAAGTGGTTGAACCAATGCCATTAAACCAATCACTTGAACTAGTTTAATGGTTCAATGCTGCGTGTCGAGCCCTATTAAACTAAGCCTTTAAACTTTCCTTGTTCACTTCTACCGTTGAACCTGCATGTTGAACTGGAGGCATTGAACTAAGTGATTAAACCAAGCAATTGAATCGGTTCAACGGTTCCATGCTACGTGCCGATGAACTCACCAAAGGACTATAGACTGAAAACAAGTGATGAACCATTTGTTTAAACCTACTGAAGTGTTAAGCCAAAGTGCTAAGGCATTGAACCAACCCGTTGAACCAGTTCAATGGTTCAATGGTTCAAGTGACTACTGAGCCAAGATCATTGAACTCTTTGCTAAACCAAGAGATTAACTTAAAGATTGAACCAAGGCTTAAAAATGAAGCGATGAACTTGAAACGATGAGCCAAGGCTTGAACCAAGATTGGTTGAACTATCGATTGAACTAAACCATTGAACCAGTCTATTGAACCAAACCATTGAACTAGTCTATTAAACTTTGCTGATTGAATTCTATGTTGAACCAAAGCGTTGAACTGAAGCATTGAACTAGTTCAACGGTTCAACACCACGTGATGAGCCAAGTCCTTAAACTAAATGCTGAACCTGAAGCTGCTTGAACCTTTTGTTGAACTTTTTTGATGAACTAAGCACTGAACTTAGCTAATTGAACCAAAGCTAAAGAACTTGAAGATTGAACCAAGGCTTGAAATTGAAGTGATGGACTTGAAGTGATGAACTAAGGCTTGAACCAAAATCGATTGAACTAAAGCTTGAAATGAAGCGATGGTTTAATAGTTCAAAGATGCCAACCTTCATACAAATCCAAGCTCTGTAGAGTCTATAGAAATGAACTTGTAGAGTTTGTAGAAATGAACAAATTCATACAAAACTAAAAAATGAAATGGCCTAGAACAACAGGGGTAGAAGGGGACCATTTTTTTGGCCTATTGGGAAAAAAATGGTCAACAAATTGGTGACTCCCAGGGGAAGCATGCCTGCTATGCTTAAAATTAGGTTGGCTTAAAAATCCATTGGGCATGGGGTCAGATTGTAACTTGAAGATCAGTAATAGCTCTAATAAATCTAGACTTAATCATGCAGATTCACCTCAAAGGGAAAAGAGAAAACACACACAAGGCTAAGAAAACTACTAACATGTGCAAAAAGCACTTAAGTAAAGTAGGAAAAAAAACAAGGGAAAATATATACATGATGAAAAGAGACTCAATGGTAGTGCTTCAGATGTATCCCATTAACTAGGATATAGAGTTCTTCACCATCCAACTTGGAGAGTTGGAATGCATTATGCTGCTTGCACTAAGTGATTATGTATGGGCCGCTCCATAGGGCATCAAACTTTGCATGCTTTCCAGGCTTAGCTCAGTCTTCATCCCATTTCAAGACAATGTATCCTTTAGAGAAACCTTTTGATGAAGATTTCTTGTCAAAGTGTCTCTTCACTTGCCATTGGCTGCTAGTCATGGAAGCCATAGCCTGGTCCTTTGCCTCTTGGAGTTCCATCAGCTCGCATAATCTAACCTCCATGCTAGTTCCTTCCTCTAATTGTAGCTAGCGAGCGAGATCCAAGGCTGGCAACTCAAGTGAAATGGTGAGCCTAGCTTCCCTTCCATAGATGAGTGTGTATGGTGAGTTGCTAGTTGCCCTCTTCGGGATGACCCTATCTACCCACAGGGATATTTTCAGCTTGGCATGCCAAGTCCTCTAATTTTCTTCCATGGTCCTCTTGATGATCCTGATCAAGTTCTTGTTGGTGGACTTAGCCAGCCTATTCCCCTATGGGTAATAATTGGATGAAGTGCTGAGATATATACCATATTTTAGCACCCATTCAATTTTTTTGGTTCCTAGAAAAGCCAACACATTATCTAAGATTATGGTTGCTGGGACCCTAAACCTCACCACCAGGTCCTCATAAAACTCCAGGACTACACTTTCATTTGCCTCCTTCAGAGCAATAGCCTCCACCCACCTTGTGAAATAGTCTGTGGCAGTTAGGACCTACTTGTGTCTAGCACTAGAGGGAGGATTAATCATCCCTATGAAGTCCAGGCCCCACTGCATGAATGGCTACTCCACCTGAATAGGCTGTAAGGGCATGGCATCCAACCATTGCTTCCCATCAAAAAGTGTACACTTTTGGCACTTTCTTACCCAGGCATGGGTGTCCCTAAAAAGAGTAGGCCATAAATATCCAACTCTCATTATCCTTACTACAGTAGCCCTAGGAGCAAAATGACTACCTGTTGGCCCATCATGGAACTCAAAATGTACCTTGTCAGCCTGATTTAAGTCTATGCATTTTAGAAGGACCCCTAAGAGATCCTTCTTAAACAATACTCCATCAAATAGGACATAAGGGAGAGATTGGAGCCTAAAGTACCTTCTTTTGGTCCCATCAAGACCCTTTGGGCACTCACCAGTGAGAAGAAAATGCCTCAGGTCTGATGTCCAATCCTTCATGATAGCTAGTTCTTCTATCATAGCTGCATTGTTAATTAGTAAGCTATCTTCCCTTTTCTGCTTGAAGTTCATAGCAAGGTGTTCACACAGGCCTCTTCCCCTCACTAGCTTGGTGATCTTGATGTCTACGTCATATTCCATCACCTTGGTGATCCACCCCACTCTTTTCACATTTAGGTCTCGATTGGTTAAGAAATCGTTGACACTAGGATGTGGAACCACGAGGTGAATCCTACTGTTGGACAACATATGCCTAAATTTATTCAAGCTCTGTACTACTACCAAGACTTGCTTCTCTACATACGTGTATCTGACTTCAAAATCCTCTAACCCCTGGCTAAAAAATGCAAGTGGTTTCTCGAGGTCATCACCATTTGCTTGGGTAAGCATGGCAGAGATTACCTCTTCATTGCCAAAAGTGTGGAGGTTGAAGTATTTATTGAAGTTGGGGCTGATCAAAGTAAGAGCTCAAGTTATGGCCTACTTGATAGCTTCAAAGCCATCCTTCCTTTGTGTTGTCCACTTGAACTCCTCACCCTTCCTCAGTATAGAGGTTAGTGGCTTGACTATATCTGTGAAATTTAAAATGAATCTCCAAATGAAATTTATCCTGCCAAAGAAGCTCTACAGGCCTTTCTTGTGCTTAGGTAGGGACATCTCCAGGATAGAATGAACTCTTTTGGGGTCAATGGATAAGCCCTCATTGGACACAATGTGGCCAAGGAGTTTCCCCTCATGAACAACAAACATGCATTTCTTTGGGTTAAGAGAGATGTCAAACTCCCTACACCTTTTAAAGATCTACCTGAGGTGTTTCATGTGTTGGCTCGCTTCCTTGAAGAATACTATCACATCATCAAGGTATACCAGCACATTGTTGTTTATCAAGCCTCAAAAAGCCATGTCCATGGCTTGCTAGAAGGTAGCACCAGCATTAGATAGCCCAAATGGCATCTTCTTATAGGCAAATGTTCCCTATTTAGTAGTGAAGGCTGTTTTGTGCTGGTCATAGCCTTGTACCAGAATTTGATTATATCCTAAATATCCATCCAAGAGGGAGAAATGTTCACTACCTGATACCTTCTAAAGGATCCACTTCATGCTCAGGAGAGGGTAATGGTCTCTTAAAGAGACTTTATTAAGGTCTCTAAAATCAACACATAGCCTGATCTCCCCACTCTTATTTTAGATAGGAACAAGATTGGATAGCTAGGAGGAATGTTTGATTGGAAATATAATCTCAGACCCAATCAATTTGGCTAGTTCCTTCTGCATGAGAGGCTCAATCATCGAGTTGATAGGTCTCTCCTTCTACATGATTGGCCTGGTGCCTTCTTCTAATTCGATGGTGTGATGGGTGAGTCTTGGGTCAAAACCCTTCAAATCACTGTAATCCCAAGTGAAAACATTAGTAAACTCTTGACACAACAAAATGAAAGTCCACCTTTCTTAAACCGTGTAGACTTTTCCAAGTGCAAGCAGCTTATCCTTGAAGATCTCAACCTTCTCATAATTCTCCTCCTTAGTTGTGATGCATGCCTTATCACTTCTCAATTGGTCATCTCCATTGAATATACTCTCAAGAGTGACCAAACCTTTAGGGAGCTTATTGTTCTTCAATTGAACAATCTAGTTGCCATATTGCTGTTGCAGCTTTGCCTGGTTCTTTGTTGTGAACTCAGCTTCTTCTTATAGGAAGAATGCTATTTGCTGGTCATTATTGAAGACCTGCCAATTTGTAATGTTGTCAGGGACAGAGGGCCGAACTACCACCTTCAAGTGTGTGAACTATAGTCTCAGCTTATCTCCCTGGAAACATCAAACTAAGCACCAATTGCTACTAACCTATCCACTTGTTTGTTCTGCTCTCTAGGAATGGAGGTGATATTGAAAGTGAGGAAAACTTCCACCAAATCTTAGACCCTATGTTTGTAGGACTTCAGCAAGGAAATTTTTTCAGATTTTGGCCTTTCACCTGATTTACAATTAGCTTATTATCTCCCAAAACTTGCAACTCCTTGATCCCTCTTTTCCTTGCCCATTCTAGACCATGGATAAGGGACTCATATTCTACAACATTGCTTGTGCAAGAAAATTGGAAATAAAAAGCTAAAAAGTATCTCTCCTTTAAGGGGGAGACTAACATCACTCCACCACCTACTCCAAACCTACTTTTGGAACCATCAAAGTATAGCTACCATAGACCAAGGTCCTATTAGCTTGCCTTCATTATATTTGGTATGAAGGTACCCTCTTCATGTATGTAGTAGACCCCAAGGCCTTCCTTCTCTATGAACTTGTAAGGGTCATGTTCAAAGTTATCACTTCCCCACTCATCCAAGAGTAGGTCTACAACTCCTTTAAGAGCAGAGGATGGAGATTGGTCTGTCTGGGACTCTTCTGGGTCGATGATGGTGTAGCTGACATTCACTGCCTTGAGCAAAAATGGTTAAAATCAGGTTGGCTTAAAAATCCATTGGGCATGGGTTCAGATTGTAACTTAAAGATCAGTAATAGCTCTAATAAATCTAGAACTAATCATGTAGATTCACCTCAAAGGGAAAAGAGAAAACACACAGAAGGCTAAGAAAACTACTAACATGTGCAAAAAGCACTTAGGGAAAGTAGGAAAAAAATAAGGGAAAATATATACATGATGAAAAGAGATTCAATGGTAGTGCTTCAGATGTATCCCATTAACTAGGATATACAGTTCTTCACCATCCAACTTGGAGAGTTAGAATGCATTATGCTGCTTGCACTAAGTGATTATGTATGGGCCGCTCCATAGGGCATCAAACTTTGCATGCTTTCCAGGCTTAGCTCGGTCTTCATCCCATTTCAAGACAATGTATCCTTTAGAGAAACCTTTTGATGAAGATTTCTTGTCAAAGTGTCTCTTCACTTGCCATTGGCTGCTAGTCATTGAAGCCATAGCCTGGTCCCTTGCCTCTTGGAGTTCCATCAGCTCGCATAATCTAACCTTCATGCTAGTTCCTTCCTCTAATTGTAGTTAGTGAGTGAGATCCAAGGCTGGCAACTCAAGTGAAATGGGGAGCCTAGCTTCCCTTCCATAGATGAGTGTGTATGGTGAGTTACTAGTTTCCCTCTTCGAGATGACCCTATCTGCCCATAGGGATATTTTCAGCTTGGCATGCCAAGTCCTCTGATTTTCTTCCATGGTCCTCTTGATGATCCTGATCAAGTTCTTGTTGGTGGACTCAGCCAACCTATTCCCCTATGGGTAATAATTGGATGAAGTGCTGAGATATATACCATATTTCAGCACCCATTCAATTTTTTTGGTTCCTAGAAAAGCCAACACATTATCTAAGATTATGGTTGCTGGAACTCTAAACCTTGCCACCAAGTCCTCATAAAACTCCAGGACTACACTTTCATTTGCCTCCTTCAGAGCAATAGCCTCCACCCACCTTGTGAAATAGTCTGTGGTAGTTAGGACCTACTTGTGTCCAACACTGGAGGGAGGATTAATCATCCTTATGAAGTCCAGGCCCCACTGCATGAATGGCTACTCCACTTGAATAGGCTGTAAGGGCATGGCATCCAACCATTGCTTCCCATCAAAAAGTGCACACTTTTGGCACTTTCTTACCCAGGCATGGGTGTCCCTAAAAAGAGTAGGCCATAAATATCCAGCTCTCATTATCCTTACTACAGTAGCCCTAGGAGCAAAATGACTACCTGTTGGCCCATTATGGAACTCAAAATGCACCTTGTCAGCCTGATTTAAGTCTATGCATTTTAGAAAGACCCCTAAGAGATCCTTCCTAAACAATACTCCATCAAATAGGACATAAGGGAGAGACTGGAGCCTAAATTACCTTCTTTTGGTCCCATCAAGACCCTGTGGGCACTCACCAGTGAGAAGAAAATGCCTCAGGTCTGATGTCCAATCCTTCATGATAGCTAGTTCTTTTGTCGTAGTTGCATCGTGAATTAGTAAGCTATCTTCCCTTTTCTGCCTAAAGTTCATAGCAAGGTGTTCACACAGGCCTCTTCCCCTCACTAGCTTGGTGATCTTGATGTCTACGTCATATTCCATCACCTTAGTGATCCACCCCTCTTTTCTCATTTAGGTCTTGATTGGTTAAGAAATCGTTGACACTAGGATGTGGAACCATGAGGTGAATCCTACTGTTGGACAACATATGCCTAAATTTCTTCAAGCTCTGTACTACTACCAAGACTTGCTTCTCTACATACGTGTATCTGACTTCAAAATCCTCTAACCCCTGGCTAAAAAATGCAAGTGGTTGCTCGAGGTCATCACCATTTGCTTGGGTAAGCATGGCAGAGATTACCTCTTCATTGCCAAAAGTGTGGAGGTTGAAGTCTTTATTGAAGTTGGGGCTGATCAAAGTAGGAGCTCAAGTTATGGCCTACTTGATAGCTTCAAAGCCATCCTTCCTTTGTGTTGTCCACTTGAACTCCTCACCCTTCCTCAGTATAGAGGTTAGTGGCTTGACTATATCTGTGAAATTCAAAATGAATCTCCAAATGAAATTTATCCTGCCAAAGAAGCTCTACAGGCCTTTCTTGTGCTTAGGTAGGGACATCTCCAGGATAGAATGAACTCTTTTGGAGTCAATGGATAAGCCCTCCTTGGACACAATGTGGCCAAGGAGTTTCCCCTCATGAACAACAAACATGCATTTCTTTGGGTTAAGAGAGATGTCAAACTCCCTACACCTTTCAAAGATCTACCTGAGGTGTTTCATGTGTTGGCTCGCTTCCTTAGAGAATACTATCACATCATCAAGGTATACCAACACATTGTTGTTTATCAAGCCTCAAAAAGCCATGTCCATGGCTTGCTAGAAGGTAGCACCAGCATTAGATAGCCTAAATGGCATCTTCTTATAGGCAAATGTTCCCTATTTAGTAGTGAAGGCTATTTTGTGCTGGTCATAGCCTTGTACCAGAATTTGATTATATCCTAAATATCCATCCAGGAGGGAGAAATGTTCACTACCTGATACCTTCTGAAGGATCCACTCCATGCTTAGGAGAGGGTAATGTTCTCTTAAAGAGACTTTATTAAGGTCTCTAAAATCAACACATAGCCTAATCTCGCCACTCTTATTTTAGACAGGAACAAGATTGGCTAGCTATGAGGAATATTTGATTGGAAATATAATCTCAGACTCTATCAATTTGGCTAGTTCCTTCTGCATGAGAGGCTCAATCATCGAGTTGATAGGTCTCTGCTTCTACATGATTGGCTTGGTGCCTTCTTCTAATTCGATGGTGTGATGGGCGAGTCTTGGGTCAAAACCCTTCAAATCACTATAATCCCAAGCAAAAACATTAGCAAACTCCTGACACAATGAAACGAAAGTCCACCTTTCTTAAACCGTGTAGACTTTTCCAAGTGCAAGCAACTTATCCTTGAAGATCTCAACCTTCTCATAATTCTCCTCCTTAGTTGTGATTCATGCCTTATCACTTCTCAATTGGTCATCTCCATTGAATATACTCTCAAGAGTGACCAAACCTTTAGGGAGCTTATTGTTCTTCAATTGAACAATCTAGTTGCCATATTGCTATTGCAGCTTTGCCTGGTTCTTTGTTGTGAACTCAACTTCTTCTTATAGGAAGAATGCTATTTGCTGGTCATTATTGAAGACCTGCCAATTTGTAATGTTGTCAAGGACAGAGGGCTGAACTACCACATTCAAGTAGTGTGAAATATAGTCTCAGCTTATCTCCCTGGAAACATCAAACTGAGCACCAATTGCTGCTAACCTATCCACTTGTTTGTTCTGCTCTCTAGGAATGGAGGTGATATTGAAAGTGAGGAAAACTTCCACCAAATCTTAGACCCTATGTTTGTAGGACTTTAGCAAGGAATTTTTTTTCAGATTTTGGCCTTTCACCTGATTTACAATTAGCTTACTATCTCCCAATACTTGCAACTCCTTGATCCCTTTTTTCCTTGCCCATTCTAGACCATGGATAAGGGACTCATATTCTACAACATTACTTGTGCAAGAAAATTGGAAACAAAAAGCTAAAAAGTATCTCTCCTTTAAGGGGGAGACTAACATCACTCCACCACCTACTCCTAACCTACTTCTAGAACCATCAAAGTATAGCTACCATAGACCTAGGTCTTCTTAGCTTGCCTTCATTATATTTGGTATGAAGGTACCCTCTTCATGTATGTAGTAGACCCCAAGGCCTTCCTTCTCTATGAACTTGTAAGGGTCATGTTCAAAGTTATCACTTCCCCACTCATCCAAGAGTAGGTCTACAACTCCTTCAAGAGCAGAGGATGGAGATTGGTCTGTTTAGGACTCTTCTGGGTCGATGATGGTGTAGCTAACATTCACTGCCTTGAGCAAAAATGGTTCTAGATGGTCTTTATAGAGTGGCTCAGATTCAATCTTTACCTTGGTCCCATACTTGGTTCTAAAAACCAAATAAGATCAATTCGCTGCTAGATAGCCACCTATCTTGGAAGTAAAGTCCCTAGATAAGCAAATTGTGAAATAAGGAGGGACATCTACCACTACTATATCATGGGGAATTGAGAAATATGTGCAAGCATGTAATGTCAAGCTTAAACCCTTCATTATCCCAACTATTTTTTTAGGTGTCCCATCTAGCTACAAGACTCTCTTATTCATCTCTTCATATTTTAGTCCCATCTTGTTAGCTATGCACTTGGGCATTATTGAGGTACTAACCCCTCTATCAATGATGAAATTATGCACCAAGAAATCCCCTATAACAAAAGACATATAGAAAGGGGGAATTTTCTCTTCTTTCTTGACCTGGCCTGAAGTGGAAGGTTGTCCATTCATCATCAAGACATTATCGGTGCTCACTGGGACAGCTTGTCGATCCAACTTATGTAATTCCCTTTGTAGCATGTCCTTTTGTCTTGGTAGAGATAATGAATCCCATAAGGAGATGTTCATATGCAGCTTCTTAATCTGGTCCACCACATTGACTTAAGGACTGCCTCCCTTCAAGCTTTCTTTGGGGCTAATTTTAACTTGAGGTGTAGGCTGAGGGGCTGAAGGTACAAATGGTGGTCTGAAGTTTGGGACCTTTTGCTTTGAATATGATGGAAAAGGTGCTACTACCATTTGGGTAGTAGCTTGGGCTTCTCCCATTACTCTCCTCTTGAATCTTGTGTTGGCTGCAACACAGTCAGCCTGATTGTCTGCAACACCCACATAGTTGATTGCACAGAACTCACCTTCCAAGTGGTTTATAAGAGTAGAGTCAAGCTAACTCTAACTGTTGCTTGTGCTGGGTTGCATTGGAGCTTCGAAGACTTGGGAATGAGTGGCTACCTAATTGGCCACATTTTGGTAATAACTTGTCATCTCATTTGTATAAACAACTTATTCCTGACCATATCCCATGGTTGAACAACTTGGCTGTTCCTATACTAGGTTGTTTTGAATGGGCACCATGACCTTAGATGATGAAGGGGGGCCTAGATTGTAGCCTTGAAATGGTCTGGTCTTAGTAAGCTGACTCTGTCCTTTATTGTAGTTTTGGAAAGGGGGTCTAAGGGCTTGACCATAATGTTGGTATCCCTAATTTGATCTATTGCTTTGAGCTTGTTGCCTTTTAAGAGTTACAAGTTTGTTTGACATGCTTTGTAATAGACTCTTAACTTCATGAAGCTCATTAGATGGAGTAGCTAGTTTCTCTATGCTAGGCAGAGGGGCTAATGTGGGAATAATGGCCTAAATTAGAGGTAGCATTTCAAGGAAAAGTGGCATATGGGGTCTAGGGGCTATTTTCCCAGCTTGTACTAAGCAATTTTTAGCTGTTATGGCTATGTCATAGGTAGCAGGCAGCACATGCCCTCTCATGGATTATATCATAACAACAATATCACTATTTAATGCTCTTAAATAATACAAGAAAGCATAGCTAGTAGTCAGTCTTACCAAAATGGGGATTCTATCCCATGTCTTCTGAAACTGCATGTTGAAATCTTACATATATTCATGTGGGGCTCTTTTCACGGTCGTCAACTGCTCAAAAAGTGAGAGGTGGTCACTCTTTTATCCAAAATGGTCTATCAATTGAGTACCTAATTCATTACAAGAATGGATTGAATTTATAGGCAAAGTCCCATACCAGTCAAGAGCTTTGCCCTTGAGAGACAATGCCAGTAATCTAATTGTGACATTTTCCTCCATGACATTATGAATATTGCAGAGGTTATCAATATTTCTAATGTTCTCGACGACTGTAATGGGCCCCTCTCCATCGAAAGAAGGCACATTTTTGAGGGATGCTCCTAGAATTGGGTCATAATGTGGGAGATTCAAGGGGCTCTGACCGCGAAAAGCTACGAAGTGTAATGCCATAGCTGTAATGGGATGTAATTGTGGTGCATTCCTTACAATAGGTTTCGGAGGGTGGTTTGCTAAATAAGGATGGGTCTTCTCAAACATCAATCTTTTTGCTAAGTTTAAATTCAATTCAACAAATTTGAAAGGGATGCCCTTAAAAGTAGACTGTGTGGTGACTTTAGGCATACAAAGTTAAAACTGGTCTTTTATTGGAAAATTGAAGCTCTTACAAGTGGAGTCAACAAATGCTGTAAAAAGTTAATTTACTGTAACATGACCAACATCAATCCTGAAACCTTATTGAGTTGTAAAATTGGGTCCCACTGGGCGTGCCAAAACTGTTGACGTAGAATATTGCATTCTTGGCAGGAGGCTGAGCTCCTACCTTCTTCACACAATGATGGAAACTCCCTTCTCACCTGTGGGACCAGCAACACTAGAGGGGAGAGTCTCTAGGTAAGGGCTAGCTCCCTTTGATGCATCTAGTTTGTTCTGGTAAGTGCTAACATATATATATATATATATATATATATATATATATATATATATATATATATATAGATATAATGGGGGGATGAAAAGGGAGAAAGATTGAAGGAAAACAAACTAATCTAAAGGAGGTGATGCACCAAAATGATCCAACCTTCTCACACTCACACTTGAAATCAGAGAAACACATACATACACTTCAAATTGGTAGAAAGACCAGGCTACAAGAAGCTTGGCAGGGAGGCTTTAATGGAAAATACAAACAATAGAGATTCACCAAAGGTGCTATGAAAGGCACACTGTATAGTAATTTCTTCTATTTCTGCACTTCCAAATACATCTCTCCTTATTAGCTATAGAAATGGCACCTTATAAACACTAGGTATGTTGGTGTTGAACCTATGGAAGCATCAAGGAGCAATGACTAAACACAAACTAACACTCAGACATACACAGAGATATCTAACCAGGATAGAGGTAAAAAATGCATTTATTGATTCAAGTAAAAATTTGCCAGGGCTACGCCTTATAAATGTGGAAGATGATTTCTCAAATAACAAGTCTTCATTATATAGAGAAAGAAAATGGGGCCTTTGGCACCCTTTTTGACAAGTGACCCATGCACCTTCTGAGCATTAAGATGAGGAAACCGTCTGAATCTAATGCTATGTCGGCTCCTATCAGGACTTGAATTTATGAGCTACAGCATTTAACTACTCTCCAATGCATTTTGAAGGAAACCAATTACGTCGACCACTATTTGTGCCTCTTTGATGATTGCATGGTATGCACTATGTCAACCACTGAAATAACTTCTTGAATTGACACCTTCTTGCGTCACTTGGATCGCTTCATCTACTTTTGTGTGATGGCCATTCTACTATCAAGATTTGAATTTATGAGCTGCACCATTTGACTACTCTCCAATGCATTTTAAAGGAAACCAGTCACATCGACCACTATTTATGCCTCTTTGATGATCACATGGTATGCACTATGCCAACCATTGAAATAAATTCTTAAATTGACACCTTCCTGCATCACTTAAATTGTTTCATCTGCTTCTGCATCATGGCCATTTTATTGTCAAGATTTGAATTTATGAGCTACACCATCTACCTATTCTTTGTTCTCTGGGATCTTTGTCCTTTTTTGCTCCTTGAGCCCTCAGGGGCAATCTTCTGGTGGGTCACTGTGTTCCTTGGGCTCCTTCCATGATTTGGCACTTAGGCATTTCAAAAATAATGACTACTTCACTCTATTAAATTTGACAGCTTTTAGGATGTCACTATCCTCAACAAAGTCATCATGTCCTTTTCTATGACTTTTTTGCTTCGTGGGCTTTCATTTTGGGCTTTTTTCCCATAGACAAAAGTCTACAGGAATTGGCCACTCTTTGTCTTTGTCTTTTAGGCTCTTTGGAACTCTCTCTACCCTCCACAAGGGATTTTAGACTTTGAACTACCCTCTATAAGGGCTTTTGGACCTTCAGCTATGTCCTTTGGCTTTTTGGTCTTCTTCACAGTTTGAAAATCCTTTGGCTGCCTTTTGAAAGCTCTTTGCCCTCCATAAGGGCTTATCACCTTGAACTACCCTCTGCAAGGGCTTTTAGACCTAGCACTACCCTTTAACTATAGGGCACACCCTTAAACCAAGCCGTTGAACCAACCCATTGAACCAAAATTGGTTCAATGGTTCAATTGGTTCAACCACTGTGTGCCGATGCCATTGAACCAAGCCTTTGAATTGATTCATTGAACCTCTCTATTGAACCATCTATTAAACTTAAGCATTAAACCAAATGATTGAACCAATTCATTGAATCAGTTCAACGGTTCAACGAAGCACATCTAGCTCATTAGACTTTAGCATTGAACCATCTGATTGAACTGGAAGCCACTTTGAACTAAGTGGTTAAACCAATGCCATTGAACGAATCACTTGAACTGGTTCAACGGTTCAAAGCTGCATGCCAAGCCCTATTGAACTAAGCCTTTGAACTTTCCTTGTTCACTTCTGCCATTGAACCTGCACATTAAACTAGAGGCATTGAACCAAGCAATTGAACCAAGTGATTGAACTAGTTCAATAGTTCCATGCTATGCACCGATGAACTCACTGAAGGACTATAGACTAAAAACAAGTGATGAACCATTCGTTTGAACCTATTGAAGTGTTAAGCCAAAGTGCCAAGGCATTGAACCAATGCGTTGAACTAACCCATTGAACCAGTTCAATGGTTCAACAGTTCAAGTGACTGCTGAGCCAAGATCATTAAACTCTTTGATAAACCAAGTGATGAACTTAAAGATTGAACTAAGGCTTAAAAATTAAGTGATGAACTAGAAATGATGAGCCAAGGCTTAAACCAAGATGTTTGAACTACTGATTGAACTAAACCATTGAACTAATCTATTGAACCAAACCATTGAACTAGTCTGTTTAACTTTGTCAATTGAATTTTGTGTTGAACCAAAGCATTGAATCGAAGCATTGAACCAGTTCAACGGTTCAACACCACGTGCTGAGCCAAGTCCTTGAACTAAACGTTGAACCTGAAGCTATTTGAACCTTTTGTTGAACTTTTTTGATGAACTAAGCATTAAACTTAGCTAATTAAACCAAAGCCAAAAAACTTGAAGATTGAACCAAGGCTTGAAATTGAAGCAATGGACTTGAAGCGATGAACTAAGGCTTGAACCAAAACTGATTGAACTGTCAATTGAACTAAATCTTGAAATGAAGTGATGGTTCAATGGTTCGAAGATGCCAATCTTGTGAATTTCTTTAGATGAAAATCTAAAGAAGCTTTGTAAAATCTTGCCCTTTTTGCCTGGTTCTTCAACTGCCGAAAGAAAACTTGTAGAGTTCATAGAAATCCAAGCTCTATAGAGTCTGTAGAAATGAACCTGAAGAGTCCATAGAAATGAATAGATTCATACAAAACTAAAAAATGAAATGGCCTAGAATAGCAGGGATAGAAGGGGACCATTTTTTTGGCCTATTGGGCAAAAAATGGTCAACATAACATTGAAGTGGTAGATGATGTGATGGTTGATAAAGTCAACAATATTCTTTGCTTTAGTTGAGACTAGAGGAATAACCTCTACCTACTTGGTAAAGTATTTGGTCATGGTGATAATAAAATGGTGCCACTACAAGGAATGGGGATTAATTTCACCAATAAGGTCTAGACCCCATTATGAAAAGGGATAGAAGTCAGTGGAAAAATGAAGGATATGGCTAGGTGCATGACGCAAATTAGCATGCTATTGATACTTGACACACTTTTTCACATAATCACAACAATCTTGGTTAAGGGTAGGCTAGTAATAGTAGAGATAGAGGATGCACTTAGCTATAGTAAGGCCACTAAAGTATCCCCCATAGATACCATCATGCATTTCCATGATAGTGTGAGAGGCTTCTTGACTATGCAGATAATGGAAGAGGAGGCCATCAAATATGCATTTATAAATAATTATTCCCATAATTGTATAGCGAGAGGTAATTTGAACAAATGCTCTTCAAGCATTCCTAAAGAGGCTAGAAGGAATTATGCCAAGGTTAAGATAGTCAAAGGTTTGTTGATACCAAAGGTCAAGTTGAGTCTCCTCAACATTAAAAATGGTGGGAGAATCTAGTTTGATATAGGAAGGTTGGGTAAGTCTATGGATAAGAATAAATAACTTATATTTTGAGGGTGTAGATGGGATATATGAGGCAAGGGAAGCCATGGTGTTGATGAATTTGTTTATAGATTATAGGGTTGATTAGATGTAGTAGTGCTCAAATTATGCTAAGAGTTTGTCAACTAGTTACTTGTACTATTTAAAAACATCATTTTTACACTGGTAAGAGATATTTATTTAATTGACCACAAGTTAGGAGTCACCAAAGATATTGATTATTTTGACTCCTAGGGCTAAGGCAATTTGAAAGCCTATCACTAGGGCTTCGTAGTCAGCCATGTTGTTCACCATCAAACTTGAAAGGTAAATGAAGGGGTTCACCATAAAAGGGGATAAGGATGATACCTACTCCCCCACCACATTGAAATTTTGATTTGTTAAAGAACATGGTGAATTGATAGGTGAAATCTGCTTGAGATAGGGTCATAATAGACTCATTAGGGAAATCAAGATGAGAAGATTGATTGTCTTATAATGGTGCTTTAGCCAATTGGTCAGTAATGAATTGCCCCTTAATTGACTTCTACTAAATGAACTCAAGATCAAACTTTGTTAAGAGCATGAGCCAGTAGGCCATACACTAATTTTGATATGACTTGGAGTGCATATAATTGAGTAGGTTAGTGTGAGTTATGACATAGGTTATATGGTTTAAGAAGGTAGTGGTGAAGCTTGGTGGCCACAAATATTAAAGCTAAGTAGAGTTTCTTAGTATGAGTGTATCGAGTCTCATACTCTACCAGTGTGTGACTAATGTAGTACACAACTTTCTCTCTATGTTATTCATCTTGGTGAGCCAATATTGCCCCTAGGGAATGGTCAGTGGTAGAGATATATAGGTAGAAATGTTGGTCATCCTTAGGATGGGTAAGGATACGTGGTGAAAAAATTTACTCTTTAAGTGAGTTAAAGGCCTTTTGTTAATCATAATTCCACTTGAAAGACACATCCTTATTCAAAAGGTGGTGGAATTATTGACATCGATCTAAAAACTAGGAAATGAAATGATGAATGGAGTGAAGCTTCCCTTATAAGCTTAGGAGGTGTCTAAGGTTGGTAGGAGGAAGCATGTCTAGGATTGCTTTGATTTTGGTTAGATTAACTTTGATTCCTTAAAGGGAGATAATGAAATTAAGAAGATTTCTTGATAAGACCCTAAAAATGCAATTCTTTGGGTTAAGGAACATGTGGTAATGGATAAGCCACTCGAAGATGATCTTAAGAATGACTAAGTGATCCTTTTAGAGTTTGGATTTTCTAAAAAGGTCATCTACATTGTCTTTTATGATCTTATGGATAAGGTCATTAAAAATTTAGGTCATGGCATATTGGTAGGTTACACCAATGTTCTTCAACCCAAAAAGCATGAATCTATAGTGTAAAGTCCCATATGGGGTGATAAAGGTAGTTTTATGCTAATATTCAAGGTTGATTAAGATTTGATTATAGCTCAAGAATCCATCCATGAGAGATAATATCTCATGGCTAGCTATAAGATCAATAAGCTAGTCAATGTTGGGTAGAGGGAAGTCATCTTTAGGGTAGGTGAGATTGAGGTCATGAAAATATACACAAATTCATAGTCCCCTATGGCTTTAGTGATATGTATGATATTTGAGACCCATTGGGGTTAGTCAATGGGTTGAATGAAGCTGATAGATAAGAGATGCTAAAGCTCTTCTTTGATGAGAAGGGATATATGAGGATGCATTCATTAGAGCTTTTGCTTGAAAGGTTTGGCATCACAGTGGGTGACTATGTTATGGGTAGTAATGGTGGGGTTAATTCTAGGCATATCACTATCAGACCAAGCAAATGCTATGATATAGTTTTGGAGGAAAAAGGGGAAGTCTTGAATTTCCTTAACATTAAATGATTAGCCAAGTTTGATAATGTGAGGGTTGTCTTGAGCACCTTGGTTGATATCTGTAGTAGATTCATTCAACATGGTCAAACACTCAAGAGGAAGGGATTTGTGGATTGAAGAATTTGAGGCATCAAGGTAGGTGAGAATGGAATCATCATCTTGACACTACATAGTGTTAATGTCAGGAGAGTCTTCTCCTATCATTTTAGGATGGGTCAAAGGGATGGTTATGGTTTCCCCCTCCTTTTGATAAGTCAGGGGTCTAAGGATGATAATTTTGATGAAACAAAGTTGGTTGGGACGATATCATCATCTTCACATGTAAGTGCAGGTGATGTCAGTGAGGAAGGGGCATTTTATTCAACCATGGTAATGACAGGTTATGTGGATTTTTTTTTTTAGGAATGATGAAACCAAGGTTGTGCTTATCGTGTGGATTCTTATTTTTGATGGTGACCAATTTATGTGGGCTATGATCATATTTACCAAGACCAAAGCCTTTCTAGGCACACCAATAGAGGTATGTCTTGGAGAAACTAAGTTTGTCTAGGTAAGAGAAATTGGTGGTGAATGGTCAAAATGGTAGAGAGGTGGTAGGAGCATTGAGGGATTTGTCAAGTCCCCCATAAATAAAATAGGTTTAATGATTGTGAGGTGCAAAGGGAATGAAAATTCCAACATTGGGGTCATATCTCTACTAGTTGGTAAGTTTCCCATACTCATGAGGAGTAGGGAAAGCATCAAAATTTAAAAGATGATACTCCCCTAGAAAAAAGCAATGGAATATTGATTCCAAAGGGTCTATGGTAGGAATTTTGTGTGAAGGTATAAAGGATCTAGTTGATGCCTCATCGGTAGAATGGGGGTATGATATCTACTTTTGTGGTTGAAGGTTGGGTTTTATCTATTAAGGGTGTACTGGATGGGGGTATGAGGACATCATTGGGGTGGTAGGTCATGTTGCATGTCGAGAAAGGACTTGGGCTAGCTTAGATGGTGATGGCCTGGGTTTTATGATTGAACCTAATGTAATGGTAGAGGGTAGAGGGAATGTAACCTATAGATTGAATCTAGGGCCATCTTAATAAGATGTATTATAATTTACCCTCTATAATGTAGAATAGTTTGAGGAGTGTGTGGGTCCCATATTGATATGAAGGATGATAGTTCTCAAGGTAGTGGCCATAGTATCATTGAAGGAATAAAGGATGGCCAAGGATTTGGACATAACATTTTCTGACATGTTGAGTTTATTGTAGGCATTAAAGGAGATGATGTTAATGCTAGATCCTCTATTGATCATGACCCATTTGATGTAGGTTTGGTTAATATAGGTAGTGATAAAGAGAGGAGGATTTGGGTCCTCAAGATGGATTGAAGGTATTTATGAATCCTTGAAAGTTACAAGGTTGGAAATCTATAGGGCATCGATAAAGGTGGCTAGAGGTTGGGGGTCCTCGAGTTGGACATCAATGGATTGTAAAGCCTCTATTAGTGCTTGGAGATGATGGGGAGAAGTAGAGATTAGCTCATATAAGCTCATATTTATCAAGGTCTGATGAAATTGTTTGAGGATAGCTCTCGTAATGGATTTTGAGGGGTTAGATTGGGAGTACTTAAGATAGACACCTTGGGTTTGGTCAAAGATGAAGATAGTTAGGTGTAGGTTGGTTGGGAGTTTTAGGAGTGGTATGTCTAATGAATTAATACCTTAGCCTTAACCTTATCCTTCTACTTTGCTCTTATTACCATGTTGATAGTATGGATAGAAGGAGATGTTGAGCTAGAGGATTGGTCAGATGCATCTTCACTCTAAGGTGAGAGTGGAAGAGTAGGTGAGTGTTGGGTAGGTATGGTTGGTGGTTGAATTGGTATGGGGATAATAGGAGGTTCATCTTATAATATATCATCCTCATTATAAAGTTGATGGATAATGATTTGTAGAGATTTGTAGTTCTTTATGTTATGGCCTAGTGTCTTATGATAATCACAAACTTGGTGATCATTGTACCAGGTAGGTTTTGAAGCTAGAGGGTCAAAGGGTCCAATGGGAGGTAGGGAAAAATAAGATGATTATAATAGGTGGTATGCTTGGTTGATGGCCTCAATTTAGGTAAGAAGGTTGATGAGCTAGAGGTGGAAGATCGCAAGGTAGGTAGCTTAAGTATTGTTGGCATAGTGAAAAGAGGTACATCAAAGAGTAATTGTGAAGGTGTCACCAAAAGAGGTAGTGGGGTTTTGGTAGAGAGGATGAGCCTCCTACTCAAGGTAGAGGGATGAGGCCCTAGAATGGAGTGCAAAGTTGAGGGAGGAAAATTTTGGATCTTATGGCCTTTATGTGGTTTTGCCTTTGTGGTTATTTTGGTTTGGCATTTGGTTGGTGGGCTTGAGGGGGTTAGGTCCACTTTCATAGATAGGTGACTAAGGCTCAGTGTAGGAAGGATACCAAGGCTCTTAGTAGATTTGGTTGGGATGATAGGAGATGGTTTGGCTACTTGGGTCTCAATTGGCTTAAATGGTTGAGGGTTGGTGGATTTTGTAGAGGTTTTAGTTGGTTGGTTAGAGGGTTTGATTAGCTGGGTAGATATGGTAAGAGGTTGGTCAATAGAATTGGTGGGTTGGTCAGACTGAGAAAGGGTTGGAGGCTCTAGTTAGGTAATATAAGGGAGGCCTAATTATTTCTAGAAGGTAGATCGATCCATGTTAGGGTTGGAGATAAGCTCCAATTTCTACACTAGCCTAGAGAATGGTTTGTCAGTTGGATTAATTCCTTTAATGGTAGACCTAAAATATAGGCCCCTAGGTGGGGACTTAGGGATGGTATCCTCATCCTTTTCCTCAATAAAAGGATGTGAGGCTTAGATGGATATCTCTTTGATGGGAGGGGTATACATAGGGATTTATTCCTTGGGAATGGTTTCCAAAGGAGGAGTGGTTTACTCAGTAGTTAAAAGTGAAGGTGAGGTAATGATGGTTGGTTATTCTTGTATATCAGTTGAAAGGGAGGTTGGTGGCTCCACTACCTCGATAAGTGGAGGGGTAGAAAATGGTGTTTCCTTAGCTTGGGTATTCTATGGAAGGAAAGGTAAGTCCACTATTGCAATAAGTAGAGAGGGTGAAAGATAAATGGGTTGGTTAACATGTTCTTTAGAAATGAGTGTATCAAGGACCATGTTAATTGTATGGGTATCATGAGAGAATTTGATGTTTTTTTTCTCATTCTTGGTAAGAGCATGGTTTTGGAAGGGTTACTTGAATATATCAAGGGCCTAGTTTGATGGTGTATTGGGGTTGTCCAATGTAAGCTCCCCCTTATCAATGAGGGATTAGACAAGGCTATTAAAGGTGTTGCATCTACTGATGTCATGTCCTATTACTTGGTGGAAGGCAAACATGTTATTCTCATTGTACCACTTAGGTGTAGGATGATAAGAGTCAAATTGTTGGGTTAGTTTTATAGGAGGAAGTTGAATGATATTGGCTTTTAATAACTTCTCTAAGATGGAAGCATATGATTCTCCAAATGGAGTGAATTACTTTTGGTTGTTCTAGATTTGGCTCCTCAAGTTTTGATTTGAGGAACTAGAAGAATTGGATTGGTTAATAGAAGGTGGAGGAGTGGATTTAAGGATAACTACATTTGTGGTTCCCTTATTCTTGGTGTCGGTATTAGACTAGTTGCTTGACTTGGAGGAAGAAATCTCATTGGTTTTATAGGTTGAGTCCTTGTTTTTAAGCTTAAGATTCCTTTCGTTGATGGATAAATTTTCTAACTTACACACGATGGTAAAATATTCATCGAAGGTTCAAAAGCTTTGGACATGTAGGGTAGAGGAGATATGATTGGCACATGCCCGAGCAAAGAGATTTATGAGTTTAGGTTGAGGAAGAAAGAAGGATAACTGGTTGATAAGGATCCTCCAACAAGTCACAAAATAGGCAATGGATTCATCCTCAAACTACCAAATAGAATAGAGGTTGATGATAGACACTTTCTTAGAGATATTGATCAAAACATGGTCCAAGAAGGTTTGAGCCAGTTGGGTGAAGGAGAAGATGGAATGTTGAGGTAAGGTACTATACAAATTTAAGGCTGAGCTAGATAAAGACATGGGAAAAATGTAGAGAAGAAGGGAATCATCATAAGTGATCAGATAACAAGCATGCCTAAATTATCTAAGGTTCCATTGGGGATCCTCCTTACTTTTAAATTTGGAAAACTTATGAAGTTCCCATTGGGGAGGATATGGCTTAATAGGTATGGACGGATAGACTCGTTAAATATTTAGTCATATGAAAAGATTTTGTGAGCACATGAGATTGATGAATCTAAGGTGGTCATCTTGTCCATAAGCATATTAATTAAGTTGGCTTAGAGTTGTGCACCCAAAGGGTTATAAGATGCATATTATTATGGTGGTTGAGAGACATACAAATCATGGGTAGACAGTTGGGAGGCTGCCACATATGGGTAAGTGGATGTCTATGGTTGAGTGGAAAATGCATAAGGGTAGGTAGAGTTAGGTGGTTGGATAGTGGGTACCTACACTTGTAGATTAGGGATGTATCCAAAAGTTGGACCAAGGGGTGCTTGTTGGATAGGAGTGGTAGTTGGGTTGGTGATCGATGGAAGGGTCGTAACCCTTGTACTAATTGGTGGCAAGGTAGAGGGTATGGACACCATAAGGCTTTAAAGTGAAGTTGTGATTGATGGATTAAAGGTAATTAAAGGAAGGATGGTAGTTTTATAGTTAGGTACTCCTATATTAGAGTGGTTGTTAGGAGTAGAAGGTATAAGGGTGGTGGTAGTTTGGGTTGGTTGGTTTTCAATGGTAGTCTCAAAAGGGTTATTGCTTGATAAGGAGGCATGAGTAGTCAATGGTTATGTAGTAACTATGGAAATGGAGGTACTACACATGAGGTAGAGAGGCATGGCATAAGGTGGATCTATGGATGGGGTTAAAATAAAGATATGGTAAGACATGGTTGTTAGATAATGTTGCAAGGCTATGAGATTGTTATCAAGGAAAATGGAAAAAATTGCATCTATTTGAAGGACCTCTCAAGGGAAGGTAGGAATTTTTTAAGGGTGAGGAGAGTTTGCTGGTTTGAAAGCATAGTCCATGGATGAAGAGGTAGGTTCACTTGGTGATAGGTTTTGCTCCACAAGGTCTCTTTACCACTAGTGAGTTAGAGCCATACATGATAAGAGAGATATAAAGCATAAACAACCTCACTACTCAAACAAAGAGAAGACAAGAAAATGATCAAAGAAATCAAATCACACTCTAAAATATGTGTTAAACCTTAGAATTTTAATTAATCTCACGTTTGGCTTATGCCTTAAGAAGGTATGTGACTGAAATTAGTTTGTAGATTAGGTACTAAATAGGAAATCTAAGGTTAGTTACAGGTTGTGTTTAGGTGATAAAAAAGAATCTATATTGGAATCAATATGTGGCTTGGTATTTGGGCCTACCCCCTTACTTTACACACTATAATGATAAGGGTATCGGGTGCTTAGCCAAAATATATTGATATCCATAGATTATACTCAACTAGAGAGCTAAGTTGATCAACCCTTGGTAATGACCTCCAAGTAGGATCATCAAGAATGGGGAAGGGTACTGCTAGGTGATGAAATCCTAGTTGGGCCTTGTCTCAAGTATGTTTGATGTTTAATTGATGAAAGTGGTTTGGTTTAATTTGTTAAACAAAGAGTGAAGCTATGATAAATTAATTTGACTTTAAGCTAATCTATGTGAACTAAACTTTCAAGTAATTGATGTATGCACTTAATTTTAATGCCAAAAGAAAATTTTGATTTCATTAATGAGAAAACAATAAAGAGAGAGTGCAAGCCAATAAGAACCCAAGTAAAGACATAAGGGTCCCACTAGGCGTGTCAGAATGTTTCAATGAATTTATTGCTTATTATTGAAAAAGAGAGAAGAAGAAACTAATTACATGTATGGTTGAAAATCTTGATTGATAGTGTGTGTGTTGAAATCAAAAGATTGTGAAGAGCTCCTCTTTGGTTTGTAGGGATGACCTATAGCTAATAAAGCACTAAAGCAAACTTGTTTGTTAGACAAATATTTGAGTGGATTAACTAGTGATAGCTAGATCCTAGAGGTGAGAGCTTCCTCAGGGGCTATCAATCCACATGTTTTAAATAATTAAGCTTATAAACAAAGAAGAAAGGTACTTGCATCAATGAATCAAAAGGTACTAAAATTGAATACAAGAGTGCTTGCTAAGAAATATGATAAAAATGATCAAATTAGCAATGAACTAATAAATATTAGTGCTAGAGGGTTGGGGTATGCTTTAGAAAATTGGAAAGGGGTCCATGAACAAGTAAGAATATAGAAAATTAGGTTAGATTGGGTGTAGGTAGGTGAAAATAACTTACTAGTTTTTGATACCACACTAACCATCAGTAGTTGGGATGACCATCAAAAGTTAAGGTGATTATCGGTAGTTGGGATGACCATCTATAGTTGACACAACCATTGATGGTTATTATGTCTAGATTTGGGTTGATAAATTACTAATTGATGAGATCCAAAAGATGGATTTTGAGAGATAGGTAAGGTTTGGGCTGATTGTAAAATGGAAATAAAGTAGATGAATATTAAGAATCAAGTACTTATCTTATCTAAAGTTGATTGAGTGGATGGTTGAGGGTGGTTGGGCTGTTGGTGGGATCTAACTTGATTCCAGTAGAGTAATGGTATCTAAAGGCTTGATGGAGAGGCATTGGAAAGTTGACTCTCTGATATGATTGCTAGATTGCTTATGGCACTTGACCTGCAAGAAAGAAGCTCCTAGATGCACAAAGATCTTGATGATAATTGTAGATTCATAGATGTATACAAATGTTTATAAATGGATTTTCACCTCTTTGCTCCTCTCTCTTATAGGCAAGGTGAGAGAGTTACAACAACATGTGAACTGGGATTTCTAAAATTAACTCATCCATGTAATGTCTTAAAACTAGAATTAGATGGGATATTTTTATAAAAACAAGGTGAGTACTTTGCATGATTTTGGTTAAGGAGGTGCACCTTGACCATTGATGGTCAGGGTGATCATCGATGGTTATCCTGACCATTTGTAGTTGAGTGTCAAGGGGTAAAAAGGGATAAAAGGAAGGGTTGAGCTAGTTAAGTTAACTTGATTATGGGATAAGTTTGTCAAATTTTTAAAGGTTAAATGGTCTAAAGGTGGTTTAGGGGGTGTTTCAACATTTGAAATCAAAGTGTGTGGATTTATGGTGTCCATAACCAGTTCATTGGTTCTATTAACCAAATTTAACCCTGTAGGTCAAATTGGCACCCCTATAGTTAAAAACCTAATTTTTAGATGTTTTAGTCGTCTAATATTTTTTCATGGGCTATGTTATAGTCCATTTGATGCCTTTTTAGCCTTGGTCATGGTTTGATTACTTTATATGTGATTTTGAGTCACTTAGGATCCATTTAGGGGTCATAAATGCAAGTGGAATAGTTCTAAAGGTCTCCAAGTGTCTTATTTTACTTTAAAACATCTAAGAAATTATATTCTCTATCAAGAATGTCAGTCCCATTTGAATATTTGAGGTTATATAACTAAAAATTAAGAAACTAATTGAAAAGGAGGAGTTTGGCACTTGTACGGCCCATAAGGGAAGGTGACACTTGGGATAAGGTCATGGAGTGTCTCTTAATCTTCCTTAGACTCATTTTAGTGATCTACATTCTTTGGTAGTTCTAAAAAAGGTCTAAAACCATTCTGCTCCTTCGCCCTTCTAGACACATAGAACCAATCATCAGGTTTGTGTTTGGTATGACCAATTGGAGAATTCCCAGGTCAAATGCACTTGGGAGGTGAAATTAAACCTAGAGAGATCCATTTACATAAAAATATTTTGAATATTGGTCAAACATGCTTTATGAATCATCTCTAACAAGTTGACTATGTTTTTTTTTCTCATTGTTTCCTGCATCCTATACGTTTTGCTTTGGTTTAGAGATGTACATACAATACAACTTATGATATTGATTAAAAATTATGTTTAATATCTAATATAATTATTTTCATGGTTAATTTCATGTTTTTAAAAGATCTCATGAGATAATTAGTTCATTTTTCAAGTTGAAGTTCCAGGTGGAATGACAGTTAAGTTCATTACTTACAGAAGGTTGTATTCTCTGCAAGGGATTAACATGATAGGATATGGTGTTTTCCATGTTTAAATTATATAAGGACTACATCCATTCCATTTTTGGTCTCATAATTCCATGCTTTGATCAAACATTCAATCCATTGTCATACTCAGTCAACTATTTACCCAATTTTACTTGCGGCTAGGTTGAATCATGTGTAAAACCTATTTAGTATTTTCATGGAAGTTTATTAAAGGTATAAAGATGTTTAAATTTGTTTATAGGTATGAAAAAATAGGTTAAATCCTTTAAAGAGTGTAAAAGGGGACTGTGCTAGTACCTCAGTCACACCCACAACCATATAACAGAGATATGCACCTACAAGTGCCTATAAAAGGGTCCAAACATTAAAACAGAGTGTGGGTGACTATTTAAAGATTTAAAACATCTTGATGTTTCATTTTATTAAATTTAAAGGATATAAATTAAATATGCAGATAGATTCCTTAAATATATGGACCATTTTACTCACTGCCTGTCTATATGCAACTCAAGGTGCCTTCATGGAAACAAGGAAAACAACTCTTTGAATCCATTAAAGGTTTTAAACATATATTTGAGAAATTTTATAAATTTCCAAGATGGGTTATAAGCCCATAGAATGTCCACATTTTTAAATATCTCCTCACTGACTATATATTGTAGGATCCACCTATAGGTGGTACTAATAGAGAATCATAGGTGTCATGAAAAGTGTTGGATCATGAGTTGGAACATTTATTGAAGTCTTAATATGTTTGATAGATCATAAAAGACCTATGTGAGTTGATATGTTGGTAATAAAACTATGAGGAACCTTTCAAAGGTAATGACAATAGATTTATGAATCAAATCCCTAAAACATCAAAACAAAACACCTTACTACTTTGTTGATATCTCATAACAGGGTTACAAAGACTTTTGATTCATCTAAGTGACTAGGTATTGTATTATCCACATAGGATAAGGAATATAAAAAGTTTGGAGGGTATATTATTGATGGAAGGTGGTTGTTGGAAGACTCAAATTTACACTTTTATGCACTAAACTTAGACAATGGTCTACAAAATTTGAGCCCAACTAGACTCTTCACCCAATGTTGCAGTACCAAACCTTGACTCTATGATTGAATGGTTTTATATGTTTTAATAATTAATTATTGATACAAGGGTCATTTAAATAAGGTTTTAATTCTATTCTTTGTCTCCCATGACCACCTATAGGTGTCCCATCATTCAAAATACTCACCTACAACTGACTAAGAGGTGGCAATGAGCTTGAACAAATGGTTGGAAGGTATAAATGTGACTTGGATCAGTATGAACATGACTTGGTGTGACTAGAAACACATTAAGTGGATTTTAGACACTATAACCAAGGTTTAAACATAGATGATCACCTACAAGAATCATCCTTTGGTCAAAAGCATAGGGTAACACAATCAACTACCTATAACTAGTATTGAGAGTAATTTAACCCAAATGTGTGAGGTGATCAAGAGCATATATGAAATTAATCTTGGAAGGATTCAAGAAGGCTTATATACTATCTTAAAATCCTAATCCATTCATACACACCTACAGGTGCCCCTCCATGATAAGAGATGCAGTTAGGAAATACACACTATTTTAAGAGCTCAAGGTGTGTATAGGGGTAAATACAAGGTTAAAATGATGTGTGGATTGGGAATACACACATAATGATGATAGGAGTTTCAATATGCATATAATGGACTCATATCAAACAATACATAGTCCACATGGTAAAAATCCTACACACAATCCCTTTTCTAGGAGTTTTATTTGGCTTTTAAAGGAATTAGGATGTTTATTGATCTAACCAAGGGATGAGATTTGGTAAATATCATATATAAGACTTTTAGAAACCCATACAAATTTTATTTTTTTTGAGTAAATAGGGTAAGTACCCTCTATTTTGTCTCAGATAGAGTGTACTTCCCTAAGAGCACAAACCCTGCATTTTATGAGAAAGGGTGATAAATGGATGGACCAAGAGATAAATAAACCTTTATAGGATGTGTGAGAAGTTTTAGGACACTTGGAAAAAAATTATAGATAATTCATAAAGTATTTAAGCTATACAAGTTGGCCAAACCTACAAGAGTTGTAGTTAGACCTATTAGGTAGGGTTTAGGCCTAAAAGCCAAATGGAGACTTATTTTAAATTATAGCCTTATGTAAACATTATAATATATTTTTTCATGTTTTTAGGGTCATTTAAAATGTGTTCAAGATTTTTAATTATATATGAACCACATGGAGAGTCACTTTTGTCTTAGAACTAACTCAGGCCTACAAGAAATTGAGAAACAATCTCGATAGGCTATGTTGCAATGCTTACATCTCCTTGGACACTATGCATGGAGATAAAAGAAGTTTGGAGATGTTAACATAGGTCTTAAAAATTGATCTTTTGAAATTGGTTTGTAATTCTAATGTTGCATCTCTATGAATAAAGCGTAAGATCCTAAAGCACTCAAAACCCTTGTAAACCCTGGATAAGGACCTGATTAGGAAAACAAGGAAGGAAATGAATCAAAATGCACTAGAATGGCTTGGGAAATGATTTAAGATTATATAGGACTCTCAAAATATCATTCCCATCTAATTGAGTTATTCCCTATCTATATGGATAGGGTACAAAATTGATTTTATTAACTATTTTATGCATTGTGTTGATTCTATGAGGTTTCAAGAGATGAAATAAACTTTGGGAGGAATATATAGAGTTATTACTATGGAAGTTTCATGATTCATCAAAAATATTAAGTGTCTCAAAAAAATCTCACATCTTAGCCAATTAGAACTGACATAGTGAGCATGATAGTGAGAAGGGTGAGAACTTAAAGTGTATGGCCTTTTAATGTCTACCTGAGTAGTTTAAGGTAATGAAGGGTATTGATAAGTGTCATCCAATCCATTACATGGATTTTCATGATAAATTGAATCCAATTTTGGGGCCAAGTGTGAGGGGTGACTAAAAAAGGAGTTTTTTTGACTACAAGTAGTGATGGAACACTTTTAGATGGATCCAAATGATTAAGAATGTAGATAATGCATGGAAGAGCGTGTATAAAACCCCTAACTCTTATTATAATCATGAGATCTACCCCTAGTAAATTATGGGATGTTCCAAGAGGGGTGAATGATGAAGGCAATTTTTTGAGCTAGCAAAAGGAATTTCATGCCACATTTCAAGAGTTTCATGCCCTATAAGGCCACTTGTCATATCAAGATTTGCATGATAAATTTAAAATTATCTTCTCATGCACATGTAACTCCTTTTCTAATCTTGACACTTATCCTTGTGACATTTGGAATTATTTCTTCTATTCTCTCTCTCAAGTTTTATAAGAACTAGCCATTTTGGCCTTTTTAAGATATGCTCAACTTGAGTATGGTGAAGACCTACTCATTTGCATATAATGGATTAATAAAGACTACTTATTTTACCTCTTATATGACTATTCATAGTTTGTTGACTTTAATGATTGATCTTGCTTAGTGATGATTGCTATTTCCTTAGTATTATTGTCTCATTCTCTCACCTATTTGTAATTTGAAAGCTTCTTCTTGTAGGTCATGTGAAGTGTTTTATGTAGTGTTAAGGTTGAGTGAGTTAGTCTATTAAATAGTGCCATTATATGACTCTTATCTAGTCATCCTAGCCTAAACATTCATCACAACCTCATAATGAAATACTGATGTGAGAAGATTTAGATTAGAGAAGTGTATGCATAGTTAGTCTCTTGGTCTCATGTGTGACATGAAATTGGTTGGTAGTCATAAATAAATTTGGTGTATCACTACCTTTAAGATATTTTAATTTCAATTTTTTCTCCCTTTTCCTTGTAAGCATAGGTGTAGTAGTGATCTACAAGTGGCACATTAAGGGAGCTAGCCATATTTAGAGATTCACCTCATTCTTAGGCTACCCACAACTTAGAGGTGTTTCAATTATACGACTTGGATGAGGAGAGATGAGACATCTTCTCAAAGGGTGAAAATACAAGTGATAATAGTTTTTGGCATGCCTGGTGGGACTCATTATCCAAGAAGTTGAAAGATTTTTGGTGTTATCTTTCAACACATTAGCCTTTAGAGACATCTATCCAATCATCAATGGTGAATCCAAAGTTACATTAGCTTGTTAAATAGCCTAAGTTTTCATTTTGAAGATTATCAGTAATTTTTATTTATGTTCTTGCTTCCTAATGAAGTTCTATGGATAGTTTTGGTGTTGAGTATTATTTTACACAAGTTGGTGAGGTATCTCAAGCTTATGGCATTCCTTATCAACCTTTGTATGATTATTATCAACCTTTTCATGATCCTTAACAGCTATAATATGACCCTTGTCAACCGTGTTATGAGTTGTATCAGTCCTATAACCAACTTTCTCAATGTATTTCTCCTCCTAGTCAACCTAGTCACTTCTCAAATCAGTCTATTTCAACTTTCAAGCAAACTCTCTTGGACTATGAGAGGTACATGATAGATTTTTACACACAAAGGGGACATAATCTAGATATTCTTAGTCATATCATTCATAATGTGAGAGATGCATTATATTTGGTTAAAAGAGAGTGGGCACCTATTGAGAGAACAAATTGGTGAAGGCTCACAAGTGAGATGCTAGATGTGAGTGGCCTAGTTGCATCCTTAGAAGATAAGATAAGAATTCATGAGGAACAGCCTCACCAAGTAAATCAATCCTTATATCCACATCCTTAATATTTATATTAGTTCTACTTGAACCCTACTCATGAACCCATTCAAACTTATCAAAGGCATCTTTTCCCAATCAGTTGGAATAGAGACTTGGAAAGATAAACCTTGTTTTTGAAGAAAACCTTGATAGGAAGATTGAGTTAACTAATAATAAGATGAATTAGTCCATTTAATTAGAAAATTAAGTGTAATTTAATCCCTCATTATCCTCTCCCATCACATGCCCACCTCAAGAAGAGACTTCTAGATATGAAATTCCAAGTTGGAAATAAGGTGGAGAATCCAAGCCTAAGGAGATCCCAAGTTTCTTAAACACTTTATCCACTCCTCAAATTACATCCCCACCTCAAGAAGAGACTTATAGATATGAAATTCCAAGTTGGAGACAAGGTGGAGAATCCAAGCCTAAAGAGATCCCAATTTTATTGAACACTTCATCCACTCCTCAAATTACATCCCCACCTTAAGAAGAGACTTATAGATATGAAATTCCATGTTGGAGATAAGGTGGAGAATCCAAGCCTAAGGAGATCCCAAGTTTCTTAAACACTTAATCCACTCCTCAAATTACATCACTAACTTAATAAGAGACTCATAATCCTAACATCCTAGGCTGGAATAAGGTGGTGGAATCATGGGAAAAGAAAGGGGATAAAAGCCTAGATAAAGAGTGTGAAGTTGAGAAAGAGCTTGATCCTATGCAAGACCCTCCCACCCTTCCTCAAGAGACCTCTTGTTTTCCATATCAAGCCTCTTGTACTCTTTATCCTCATTAATATGATTATCAACTTCAAGAGAGACTTTTCCAAGAGAACCTATCCAAGAAAATTGAAGAGTTAGAGTCAAGAATGAAATTGTTAAATCAAGGTGTGATTGAAGGTCTAGAGCCAAAAGAAGATCCTATGCCTAAACACACCAAATATAACCATTCTAAAGAGAGTGCTAAAGCTAAATTAGATGTCAATTAATTTATTTTAAAATGTAAGGAATAAAAACAAGATATTTTAGCCCAAGGTTTGCCTCCCCTTCTTTAAGAACTCCCAAAATATCCCCTACAATTCATTCTCAATCTAATGTTGAGTTCTATGTTCCACATCCACACACTAGTTCATCTTTTCCTCACCCTATCACCATTTTAGTTGATGTAATTATGGTGTGGAAACCTAAAGAGGAATAGTTGGTTGATAATAATTCAAAACTCTTGAATCTTGAATAAAATATAGCTCCTTGGTAGCCTCATTGGACTAGGTCACCTGATTATAAAATGCCTAGCATTAGCATCACCAAGAAGGAGAAATAAATTGAGGATATTGAAGTCCTTGATAAGAAAATTGAGGTCACAATAGTTGAGATACAAATTGAGAGCCCTCAAGAGGTTATAAATGCTAAATAAATGGTGATTTCTTGTGTTGAATCTTTTGATTATATTTATATTAAAGAATGTCTTCCATGTGTCAAAGAAGAGGAAATCATCATTAGTTCTTCCATCAATATCAAAGATATCATAGATGGGAAAGAATAAGTCTCTAATTAGTGTTGGTATGACTTGTTTTCAATCATTAGTTTAGGTTATACTCCTCTTTAAGGAGGTTATGATCTAGTAAAAAATGAAAAAGGCAGCCTTAACACTCGAGTGAGTATGTAAAGAAAAAGAAAAATTTCAAATTTATCCTTTCAAGAGGCATATGGATCTCATGATGATATGTTTGAAATCATAAAAATGGGTTATCATCTTCTCAACCATTTGAGAGAAAAAAATTAGCTTTTGAAGGATTGAACAAGCTTCTATTGGCCTCAATCTTCCAAAGAACAAGAAACTACTCCTCTTGAAGCCATGCCTTCCAAGAAGATACAAGTTGATCATGAGATGAAGAGTAGGAAACAATATGAGTTATGGGTACAAGTTCAAGAGGAATAAATTTAAATTGAATACCTATTTAAGGATGATTTATTTGAGAGTAGATCAAGTGAAGTGCTAAGGAATAAGTCTGATCAATGAAGCATCCAATTCAAGGAGCAACATGCTTGGAACTATGCCACATCTCATGAAGAAGAAGATTCAAGAAACTTTCCTTTTGATCTTGGAAAGGAGGTATGCTTAGTTTCTAGTTGTGCATAGTTGTTTGTTTTCTATTTTCCCTAAGTGCTTTAAGCACACACGTATGTCTTTTAGTGTGTTTCCTTTGCTTTATGTGTGTCCTTGGTTTTATCTGGTTAAGGTAATTAGTTATCTTGTCTTGGTCAAAGACTTATTGTTAAGTGTTAGTTATTATTATTTTGTTTTAGACTTCAGATGACTCCCTAAACCCATGGATAGGATAAGGCTAGTAATCGTTAGTATGGTAGGCATGCTACCCTTTTGAGTCACCAATTTGTTGACCAAATTTGACCTTGTAGGTCGAATTGGGACCCCTATAGGTAAATTTTGTTTATAGATGTTTTAAGGGTCTAATATTTTGTCATGGTGTATGTCATGGTCTTTCTGATGTCTTTTTAGCCTTGGTCATTGTTTGATTAGTTTATATGTCATTTTATATCACTTAGGAGCCATTTAAGGGTCATAAATGTAAGTGGCATGGTTTTAAAGGTGTATAAGTGTCTTAGTTTCCTTTAAAATGTCTAAAAAGTTAGATTACCTATTAGGAATGTCAGCCCCATTTGAATCTTTTAGGTTATCTAGCTAAAAATCAAGAAACCAACTAAAAAGGAGGAGTTTGGCACTTGTATGACCCATGAGGGAATGTGACACATGGGAATATGTCATATATTGTATATTAATATTCCTTAAACTCATATCAATACTTTAAATGCTTTGTAAGTTCTAAAAAAGGTCTAAAACCATTCTGGTCCTTCTTCACCCTTTTAGACACATAGAACCAATCAATAGGTTTATGCTTGGTATGAATAGTTGGAGAAGTTTCAGATTAAATGAATTTGTGAGGTCAAATTAAAATAATATAGATCCATTTACATAATAAAATTTTGAATATTGGTCAACCATTCTTTATGAATCATCTCTAACAGGTTGACTATGTTTTTTTGCTTACTGTTTCTTACACCCTATATGTTTTACTTTGGTTTGGAGAATTATATATGGTCCAACTACTAATATTGGTTATAGATGATTTTTGATCTCTCATATCATTGTTTCCACACTTAGTTTCATGTTTGGCAAAGATCTCATGGGATGATTAGTTCAATTTTCAATTTGATGTTCTAGGTGGAATGGCAATCAAGTTCACTACTTACAGAAGGTTGTATTATATGAAAGGGATTAATATGAATATGATATGGTGTTTTAAATGTTTTAATTTCATAAGGAATACATCCATTCCATGTTTTTTCTCATAACTCCATGCTTTGATCAAACATTCAGTCCATTATCATACTCACTCAACTCTTTACCCAATTTCACTTGTAGCCAAGTTCATGGAAGTGTATTTGAGGTCTCAATATGTTGAAATGTGTTTATAAGTAGGAATAACCAAGTTAAATCCTTTAAAGAGTTTAAAATGGGACTATGTTAGTACTTTAGTCACACACACAACCATATAACAAATATTTACACCTACATGTGCCTATAAAAGGGTCCAAATGTAGAAATGGAGTGTGGGAGCCTATTTCAAGATTTGAAACATATTAATGTTTCATTTAAATACATTTAAAGGAGATAAATTAACTATGTAGGTAGATTCCTTTAATATATGGACCATTGTACTCATTGCCTATCTATATACAACTCAAGGTGCACCTACTGGTGCCTTCATGGAAACAAGGAAAATAACTCTTTGAAGCCATTTAGGGTTTTGAACATCTATTTTAGAACTTTTATAAAGGTCCAAGATGGGTTATAATACCATACAACATCCACCACTAATTGTATATTACAAGATCTACCTACAAGTGGTACTAACATAGAATGAGAGGTGTCATGAGAAGTGTTGGATCATGAGATGGAACCTTTATTGAAGTATTAATATGTTGTATAGATAATAACAAACCTATTTGAGGTAATATGTTGGTAAGAAAACTATGAGGAACCTTTCAAAGGTAATGATTGTATATTTAGGGATCACATCCCTAAACATCAAAATCGAGCACCTTACTACTTTATTGATATCTCATAATAGGGTTATAAATACTTTTGATGCATCTAAGTGACTAGGTATTGTAGTCTCCACATAAGAGGACTCTAAAAAGTTTGAAGGACTAAATGGTTATTGGAAGACTCAAATTTGCACTTTTACGCACTAAACTTAGTGAGGTTTAAAAAATTTGAGCCCAACTAGACTCTTCACCCAATGTTGTATTACCAAACCATGACTCTATGATTGAATGGTTTTAGATGTTTTAAGAATGAATTATTGATCTAATGGTCATTTAAATAAGGCTTGAATTTTGTGATTTATCTCCCATGACCACATATAGGCATCCCATCATTCAAAATTCTCACCTACAGTTGACCAAGAGGTGACAATGAGCTTGAAAAAATGGTTAGAAGGTATGAACATGACTTGGATCAGTATGAACATGACTTGTGACATAGATGATCACCTACAAGAATCATCCTTTGGTCAAAAAGGTAGGGTAACACAGCCAATTATTTATGACGGTATTGAGAGTAATTTAAACCCAAAGTGTGAGGTGATCAAGATCATAGATGAAGTTCATCTTGGAAGGATTTAGGAAGGCTTATATACTATATTCAAATAATAATTCATGCATACACACCTATAGGTGCCCCTCCATGATAAGAGATAGTCAGGAAATGCACACTATTTTAAGAGCTCAAGTTGTGTGTAGGGGTACGTAGAAGGTTAGAATGATGAGTGGATTGGGAATACACCCATCATGATTAGAGGAGTTTAAATATGCTCCTATAATATGAAAATCATGCATAGAAGGGACTCATATTAAATAATACACAGTTTACATGGTAAAAATCTTGCACACAATCCCTTTTCTAGGAGTATGTTTTGGATTTTAAAGGAATTAGGAGGTCTATTGATCTAACCAAGGGTTGAGATTTGGTGAAAATAATATATAGGACTTGGAGAAACCCATAAAATTTTTATTTTGTTTAAGTATATAGGGGAAGTACCCTCTATTTTTTCTCAGACAAAGGGTACTTCCCTAAGAGCACAAACCCTACATTTTTGAGAAAGGGTGATAAATGGATGGACCAAAAGCTAAATAAACCTTTATAAGAGGTGTGAAAAGTTATAGGACACATATAAAAACATGATAGATCATGTATAAAGTCTTTAATAAATATATAAGTGGTCTAAACCAACAAGAGTTTTAGTTAGGCCTATTAGGTAGGGTTTAGGCCTAAAAGCCAAATGGAGACTCATTTTCAATTATAGCCTTAGGTAAACATTCCAATGGATTGTGGCATTTTTTTAGGGTCATTTAAAATTTGTTGAAGATTTCAAATTATAGAGTAACCACATAGAGAGTCACTTTTGGCTTAGAACCAACTTAGGCCTACAATAAATGGAGAAATAAGCTCGATAGGCTAAGTTGAAATGTTTACATCTCCTTGGACATTATGCATGGAGATCCAAGAAATTTGGAGATCTTAACAGAGGTCATAAAAATTGATATTGTGAATTTTTTTTGTAATTCTAATGTTTCATCTCTATGAACAAAGCTTAAGAGACTAAAGCACTCAAAACCCTTGCAAACCCTGGATAAAGACCCAATTGGGAAAATAAGGAAGTAAATGCATCAAAATGGATCATAATGGCTTGGGAAATGATTTGAGATTATAGAGGACTCTCCATAGATCATTCCCATCTAATTGAGTTTCTCCCTATTTGTACAGATAGGTTACATAATATATTTTATTAAATGTTTTATACATTATGCATGTTCTAAGAGGTTTCAAGAGATGAAATAAACTTTGGGAAGAAGCTAGATACTTATAATAACTCATTATGGACATTTAATGCTTCATCAAAACTCTTAAGTGTCTAAAAAAGAGATTTTATCTTAGCCAACCAGAATTGGCATAGTGAGCATGATAGTGAGAAGGGTAAGAACTTCAATTGGATGGCCTTTTAAGGTCTACCTGAGTAGTCTAAGGCCATGGAGGGTCTTTCCAAGTGTCATCCACTCCCTTACATATATTTTCATCAAAAAATAAATCCAATTTTGAGGCCGAGTGTAAGGGGTGACTGAAAAAGGATTTTCTTTGACTGTAAGTAGTGATGGCTCACTTTTAGAGGGATCTAGATGATTAGGAATGCAACCAATGAATGGAATAGCATGTATATAACCCCTCCCTCTCAATATAATCATGATATTTATACCTATTCTATTTTGGGATGTTCCAATAGGGGTGAATGATGAAGGCAACTGTTTGAGCCATCAAAAAGAATTTCATGCCTTAAAAAGCCACTTGTCCTATCAAGGTTTGCATGACCAGTTTCAAATTCTCTTCTCATGCACATGTAACTCCTTTTCTCATATTGACACTTGTCCTTGTGACCTTTGGAGTTATTTCTTCTCTTATCTCTCTCAAGTTTTATAATAACTAGATATTTTGGCTTTTGTAAGATATGCTCCACTTGAGTATGGCCAAGCCCTACTCATTTTCATACCATCGATTAATAAAGACTACTAATATTACCTCTTTTATGACAATTCATAGTGTGTTCACTTAAATGATTAATCTTGCTTAATGATGACTGTTGTTTCTTTAGCATTATTGTCTCATTCTCTCACCTATTTCTAGATTGAAAGCTTCTTCTTATAGGTCATGTGAAGTGTTTTATGTAGTGTTAAGGTTAAGCATGTCTATTCAATAGTGTTACTCTAGGTCTCTTATCTAGTCCTCTTAGTCAAAACATTCATCACAACCTCATAATTAAATACTGATGTGAGAATATTTAGATTAGAGAAATGTATGCATAGTTAGTCTCTTGGTCTCATGTGTGACATGCAACTAGTTGGTAGTCATCAATCAATTTGGTGTATGATCACCTTTAGGATAGTTTAATTTTAGTTTTCTCTCCTTTTTCCTTGAAAGTATAGGTGTAATAGTGATATAAAAGTGGTACATCAAGGGAGCTATCCCTATCTAGAGATTCACCTCATTGTTAGGTTACCCATAACCTAAAGGTTTTTCAATTGTGCCATTTGGATGGGGAGAGCTAAGACATCTCCTCAAAGGGTACAAATCCAAATGACAACAATTTCCTTATTTGATCTTTATAATTTGAGCATAGGAAACCTTGTAGGTAATGTCAATATAAAAATGATCTATAAGAGGTTTGAATTATCTCACAGATTGGAGAGGTAATTCATAAAACCACCTCAATGTATAGTCCTCAAGGATCCTTATAAATAGTTTGGTCAAAAGTTATCATTCAAAGCATGATCAAGGCATGTTATATAGAAGGTTTGAAGATGTTGTTTAGGATTACCCTTTCCATCATAAAATGTGAACTTAGGTGTAACAACTTGAGTTGGTAAAGGCTATAAAGAGATCTCAAGTGCAAGAGGGTTATGCAATAAATCTTGTGAATCTATAGCTTGTGAAGACTTTAAAGCCTTTTGTTCAATGTTTGTTACCTTACTTTGTAAGGTATTTACAATTTAAAGGAGTGATTGAACTGTACTCCCAATGGGATTTTGATTAGTAATTTGAGTAGTCCCCACAAGGGCTAGAAAAATGTTTTAAGTAGTAATAGGCATTAAAACTAATATTTGTGTTGAAATAACATGTAGGTTCCTAATAGGTGTATCAATAGTAGTTTCAGGGAACAAAGGTTAGACCACATAATATGTGCCCCCATTAGATGTATTAAGTTATAGTTTGGGATGAGTTATAGTACCTTCTATGGATTCACCATTACTAGGTGAGGCAACCTTTATTTTATCTTGTTTGCTTATTTCATCTCTTATAACATATAAAAATGCACCTATTAAACCCTTGTTTTTATTGAGATTAGTAATCAATTCTTATTTATCTTCCATTTGGAATCAAGTTTTTATACCAACATTATCCATTTGGAATCAAGTTCACCAAATGTTTAACCCTAATCTAGATATGGAAATTATAGGGCACATAGGTGATTATTAGATCTATAGTAGGCTAATTTATGCACTAAACTCAGATGCACCATATGCTAAATTTATAAAATTGAGATAGGATATTAATGGAAAGTAAAAATATTCTATATATATGAATTATATAAAGGAAAATATTATTTGTTTTTGATGCTAATACAATGTCATATTTGGTATTGGTAAAAGGTAGGTAGGAAGATAGTTATGGATGAATCAATAGATTCTAGATCTAGTGCCCCTAGCTCCTTAGATAATTGTATCCACCTAAGATAATTGCATTGACACTAGTTTATTGTAATAAATATTCACTCAAATAAGATGTGACCACCTGGATGCTTATGGGTTTGGATTCACCTTCACTCTAGTGCATTCACATCTGGGTCATGGATTGTTTCTCTTGGTGAAATGGCAAAACCCTAGCTTTGTATCTTTAATGTGACCTTGGGAAAAAATGGGTTAGTGGGAACATGGTGTTTAAATAACCCACAATAACCTCACTTTCAAAGGTAACTACCTACATAGCCAATACTATAGAAGAGGGCCTTAAACTCATGTAGTTCTCCCCTATGTGTTAGATTATGTGTGAATCATGCAATGTGTAAAGAAGGTACAACAATGACCTAGCTTATAACTTATCAAATATGAATTTATGACTACTCATTTATTAATTTAGACATGTAGCTATTGTTACTTTAAATGATATCAAAATAAGGTAGAATAGGAAAGCTTTTGGTAACTTGATTACTTCTTGAGTGATCTTTTGGTCTGATTGCTAGGTAAGGAATAAATGGGGGTTGATATTGTATTTATACTAATATTATAAGGAGATAAATCACATGAAATCACTTAGGTCAACCATTTTAATATATTTCATTTGAAAATTAGATGACTTTAGGGTACTAGACACTTGTGTCAGGCTAAGACAATAACATTGATGCTACTATGTGACCTAGATGTTAATTCTAGGGAGGAGAGAAGATATATGCTCAGAAGTTGTATAGGTGTAAGATAAGTATATTTTAAGAATTTTTGGTAAGATGGGATGTCTATGTCATCAATATAAGGCTAGTCAGGCTAAGAGATAGGCCAAGGGGCATAACTATAGCATATGTGAGGTTTATATAAGAAAGTCACGTGTAAAAATTAGAGGAACATCCAGGGTCATGAGTTTACCATGTGCACAAAATTGAGGTGCTCAATAATAAAAAAAATCATCTACACTAACCCCCTTTTTCCAAGTTGTAGGATGTTCAATGCAAAATAACTAGGGTTTTGTTCATTAAATGGATCTTATGCACAGGTAGATATAATTTGAGGCATATGGTAGTTATATAGATGACAATATAGGCCCATTACAAATTTGGATATGTTCTTATGTGTATCTTAGACTAGACACCTGCATTGGAGGAAGAAACCAATGTTGACACTATCATCCCTATTTAATGCAAGCATTGATGGATAAAAATAGTTAAAACACATAACAAATAATTTCAAAACTTCTAATGTAGTCATGTGATGAATATTGATCATTGTCATGCCTCATAATAAAATATTAATTAAGATATGATCTCTTTTATCACATAGCTACTTTGCACTTGTATTTATTACACATTCTAAATTAGGAAAATATGTATCATTGATTGTATCTTAGTGTAAATCTAAATATTGTCATTCCTTTCAAAATAGTTTATCTGTTTGTGTGTTTTTTTATTAAAACACTAAAAAACATTAAAATATTTGGTGAACCCATCCTTTGTTATTGAGATAAAACCCTAGTTTTCATGTAGGGTTTTCTCCTTAAAAAAATCATTTCAAATTTCTATATTTTATTTTTTGATCTGATTTTCAGGTATAGGCATAGTTTATGAATGCTTAACTATATTATTACATTAGACCTAATGGTTATGTGCTTCATAATTTTATTAGAACTTAAAATCCTTATGGAGTCACTGATAAAAGGCCATGCAAGGAAGCTTCATCCTTTTGATCATTTCTTTAATGTTCCTGATGATCAATGTATTGCATATGAAGATCTTATAGAATATCAAAAATAAGATAAAGCCCCTTTTGATTACAATTATGACAATGAAATAACCAATGATTCAAATGAAAATATAAATGAGAAAGGTAGTGATTATGACATTTATTCTTTTGGTTATGAGTGTGATGATATTCCTCTTAGCTATGTCAAACCTAGTTCCCCCATTTCTTTACTTTTAAATGATGAAGGGTTTTAAGAGTTAATAAAGATACATTTTTTAAAGCCTTTACAAAAGGATGATACAATAGATATGTGAAAATGGTAGCACCATAATGTTGAAAATAAAAATGTTTCATGCATACATTATTTAGTTAGTTAAAAAAGTGATTGTGATTCTTCCTTTTCCAATGATGAAAATGTTTAATGTTCATACTCTATATCTCATGATGTAAATGTTGATGAAATAAAGTGTGTGCCTTCTCCTCCAAGTAATACTCATGTTTAAAATTTTATTCCTTTTTTTGGACAATTCAAATGAAAATATTCAAATTTGTTCTCCCCCTCAAATTTGTGGTGAGAAAAATGCATGTCCTATGTCTCCACTCTTTGTGCTTGAAGAAAAAATGAGAATGCATATGAAAATCATATGTAAATGACTATAAAAGATGCATTGTTTAGGGACACAAGTAAAGTCCCAAGTATATTTGATTTATATTTTTCAAAGAACAAGTCATATAAGTCAAAGAAAATCAAAACTAACATTGTATCTTCTCTCCCTCCTTTAAAAAGTAAAACTAGAAGGGAAAGTTGTATTTTTACCTCTCATGACGATGTAAATGAAATAACAAAGGTTTATTTTATTTGCTCCCTTGCATTTTTAAATATATAAAAACAAATGTTTATAAGTGAAGTTTTTTCCTCTACTCTTATTACATGTCATGATATTTTAAATAATATTACAACTTGTAATGAGAATGGTATTAACCTTCATACTATCCAACATGATATACTCAACTCTTTAACCATGGGTACCCTTTATAAAATGTTGTAAAACCATGTGATGAGTCTCCTCTTGAAAGTGTAAAAGATTCAATAATTCCTATGTTATGTATGCACGATAATTTATATCCAATAAAAAAATATTTAACCTCTTTTTGTGATATGTTATCTATTGTGACTGGTATGGGAGATTTGCAACAAGTCAAAACTCTTAAGCTAAAAGTTTCTTCTCATGAGGCTATTTTTGAGGAGAATATATTAGAGAAGAAACCTATTATTAAATATGTATTTTAGAATCCTTATCCTTAAAAATTTATAATGCCTAAGTTCTCCTCCTTTGATGGTCAAAGGGATCTTGATTTTCATTTGTAACAATATATACACTCCTTTGAACATTGGGCCCAAAATGGAAGCTTTCTCTTAAAGGCTTTTCATTTCAAATTAACCCAAGGGGCTCTTGATTGGTTTTATAGTATTCCAAGTGGTTCCTTATAAAATTTTAAAATAAAGATGTATCTATATAAAATTTTAATCATTATACCTTACCTAAGTTACCACTGGAATATTTTAAAGCATTGACACAAATAGAAAATGAGTCTATACAAGACCATGTTATTCTATTTAAGGATGCTTTGTATTCCTTAAATTATACACCCTCAAATTTGGAAGTATAATTTATATTTTTTATAAGTTTTATTTATCAAATCAAATAAATAACATTGCATAAGCCCTTTGCTTCAGTCAAGACCTTATATTGGGATGTGAACAAATATGCATGTGATATTATAAATACTCAAACCAAGTTGCATATCTTTTCACCAAAAACTATGCATGATAAGAATAATGTTTCCAAGGCAGGTAAATAAGGTACAAAATATCATGAACCAATTCAAACACATTTTGTAGAACCAATAATATATGTCAAAGAACAAATGATAAAGGTGTTTAATAAAGGAAAATAATATGCTTATAGAGTATCTCCCATAATTAGACCATATACCTCTACCAAATGATAACCTCTTTAGTTTGGTTGGTACCATGGTAGACCACATGATATATTATGCACACTATTGGATAAATAAATGTAACACTTCCTCCTTATTTAAATTATCCACCAAACCAATTTGAAAAGGCAAAAAGACAACACTTTTGTACTTACCATGGCATTAGTGGACATAATGATAATGCCTATTTTGCTCTTGAGCAAAAGATTACATAGTTAGCCAATCAAAGAATTATTGTATATCAAAAAGACACTTTTAGACCTATTTCACATACTTATCCTTGAGGCTTCTCTAAGTGGGTTGAGCCATCTCATGATACTCCTTTTGAAGAACACATGTTCCATCGACCTTTTCAAAAGATAACCACTAGTAGAAGTCCTTCTCCTAGTGTACTCTCTATCAGGATAGATCACTCCCACATTAATCCTAGTATGGAAACATTAGTTGATTAGGTCATAAATAGAGGGACATGTGGATTCTATGTACATACAAAATATATTTGGGTGGCAAATTGGTACCTATAGACTCACAAATCACTTTTATAGATACAAATGGAGTTATCTTAAAAAATAAAGTCAACAATTCCACTATCCCATGATCATTACATTTGAGCATTCTTATTTCCTACCTAGGTTCCATTGCATATGATGATGAATATATTATCACTTTAATGATGATGAATATATTATCACTTTAATGCACACATCTCGTTCATTTATATAATTTACAAACATCTAATCATACACGACATTAATAAATATATAAATCAAGTATAGAATGATGGATGTCACACATTCATTTAACATAATATAAACCATGTGGAAAATGTCATATATACATCAAATGATATGAAGTTTATAAAAATAACATCAATCATATGTTGGGGGCATATCCCTAGGTGTATACCCCTCATCACTATCTATATCCATGACCCTAACACCTCTCAATGTGGAGGCACTGGGATCCAATTGGGGCCCATGCACATGGGATATCTCATGCACTCTCTCCTCATAGGCTCCTAATCACCACACCTTATCCTCATTCTCATGCCGTAGAGTGTCATATTGATCAATTAGAACCTTTATGATCTCTATGGAACTACATTTAAGAATGTCATGTCTATCTAAATTGACACACAACTCCTCACACTTAGTGGCTAAAATATGATATGATACCACAAACCTTGCTATAAGATAAATTAAAGGTTCATGGTCACCTTCAATATCAACAAAAATCTCAATAAACCCCTGTCCAGATATATCCATGGGTATGTTATGTAAGAGGCCTAGAGTGCCAGAAGAGAGGGGGGTGAAAAAATTAATTTATTTGAGATTTATGAATTAAAATTTATATTAAAATTGGGGTAATGGGTTATATCCATAAACCTCTCTCATTTTCCTAATTTCATCCCTAGAACTCAAGAATCGTCATCAAAGCTAAAATTGGTTTTATACTCTTCTTAAACCCTCAAAGCTTGGTTTTGAGAGAACATTCACATTTTTTGAGATTTTTGATTAAAAATAATGTGGTGTGATATATTATTATGAATATTTGACCTTTATAAACCTTCATTCATCAAAATTTAGAGGCAAAAAGTGAAAAAGTGTAAGTTGGCTGAATTCAGGGTTTTGGCATGCAAATGTAGACAATCAAAAAATGTATTTTTGAGACACGTTAAGGGTTGAATGGTAAAATATAATGATTTGATAAGTTATAATGGTAATTTAATGTTAAAAAATAATAATAATTAGGTATAATACCTCATAAATCTCAAGATACATATTTTTATTTCTCCTTATGTCTCGCAACTCATAATTTTTGAGTGTGTTCGAGAGCAAAAAATGATTTTTTGGGCATCTATAGGTATAATAAAGATATGAAATTTGGTAAATAATTTAATAATGAGTTTATATATGCATATATATATATTTTTCCAAAATAAGAGTGAAAGTATCTGCTATTTTTACACAATCCTATGCTTATCTGTTGATTTTCAAAGGTTTAATTTAATTTAATGATGAAAAAAAAATTATTGTAAAACTTGTATGAGTTATTAAATTTCCTAATAAAAAATGAATTAGGTATTAATACCTTGTATATTTCAAGATATGACCTTTTATCACTTTCTAGTTTTCTTGTTTCTCACAAGCATGATAGAGCTAATATGGAGCTTTAAGAATAAAATGGATGTTTTGAGTACATGATAAATTTGGAAACATTTTGGTATGAGTTAAGATAGTTAATATACATAAAAATGTCTATGGGATGGTCCAATATTGATAGAGATATTGAGAGAGAGAAAAATCAAGTTCTCATATCTCCATTAATGGAGTCCATGCTCAAAACCATGTCTAAAATTGAAGGTTGTAGGGGTTAAATGAAAAATTTATGAAATTAAAGGTGATTAGGAGTATCCATAAGAGAAATTATCATGATTTAATTACATTTATCAGGCCAAGAGAGGCTCAGTTCAACCCAATTTAGCATAAAGACATGCCTAGAGCTACTTGGCCTAGAAGGTGGCAGACCTTCTCAAGCTATTTCAAGGAGATCCTAAGGGTATAATAGGATGAGATTAGTATTTATGGAAGGTTATACCTCACCTAAAGAGTCTTGAGTAGTCAAAAATTCCATATAAGACCTCAAACATGTGGAGAAACCCCAAAGCCAATGCATGCCTTAAGAAGGCTAGTGATTGATTAACAAGTGACTAATCAAGTTTTGATATTTTTTAGGTGTTACAAAGAAAATTTCATCCATTTATAACATTAATTAAATTTTAAAATCATAAAATTATATCTTAAAATATATTTGAGGTCTAATTTTGGTTTTGGCCTCTTTTTCACTATCTCAACCAAGTATAGTCTTGGAGTTCGAAGGTCAAGTTTCACTTGACGCATGTCATATAGGTTTCATGGGGGGATAAGGAGTTAGGAAAGGTTGAGGGAGTTTTTTAATATTAAAGTTAAATTCATTTATCTAGCCATTAAGACCCCTAGTTTTATGAAAAATCATTAAGAAGCTTGCCCACTCTCAAACCTTCAAATTACCTTTTTTACCGCCCGAGAAGCCAAATTATTTTGAACGTTTCTCACATGTGGGAAACATTTATGACCTTAAATTTGGAGAGTAATTTGGGTCTTGATTTTACTCCATAAATATTTCTCATTTTCCCTATTTAAACCTCAAAATTTGAGAACCATCATCAAAACTAATTGTAGGTTTTAGCTTGCCTAACCCTCTCAAAAGACCACTTTTGCCAAAACCTCTTAAAACCTCCTAAATTTACATAAAATGGTCCTATAAACATTAATAAACTTCACTAATCACCTTGTGGACCCATTTTACAAATAAATTTGGCACGTGTCGGCTGTCTTGAGGCCCAAAATGGCTAAAATTACAAGTTTTGAAGGTTTTCAATAGAGTTAAACTCCATTAATGGAGTCATGAAGAAATAGGTTTGTTGAAAGGCCATAAATGGTCAATAAAGAATCATATGGCATGGAAAATACCTTATAATTTAGTAATCAAGCTTTTAGGGACATTGGTAAGCTTAAGGGTAAAGACTATCATGGTGGCCTAGGCTCTCAAGGGGTCTCTAATGGTGGAGTGCAGGTTAAAGGAAATGTTTGCAGGTCTAATGGTGTCCAAAGGAGGAAAAGGGATCCATGTAAACATGAAATTAGACTCATTTCATTTTATGGTCTCCCAAGTAAAATTTTATCTCTTCACTAACCATTAATGGTTAAGGGTGGCTTTTAGAATATGCTAATGGTCAAGTGGGGCATAAAAGTGCAAGTGGAGTAGAGTTTGGAGGTTGGGAGAGCAAGTTGGAATATTTAATAAAGATTGGATATATTTATAGATATTTATTATATATTTTGAGACATGATGTCATCTTTAAAAAATCATTTTTATCCTCTCTTCCTCTTCTTCTATATATCTCCCTTTTCTCCCCCATTTTGTAAGATATGCTTCATGCTTTGGTAAGGCGAAATGCTGAATTTTTTTTTAATGAGACAACCTATGAAAGTGAATAATATTAAATACCTTATACTATATTTCATATTTGTGTGTATTATGGTTTTTTTGATGATGATCATGTGGTGGGAGTTCTCCCCTTGATTTTTGTCCTCTCCCTTCACCTTTGTGTATGATATATTTGATTTTTTAGGTATTGATTCATGTTTATTAGTCATAGGTTTGATGTATGATGTGAATGAGTCCATTCATTCATATTATATCCCATGTATACAAGCTTCATAAATAATTACGTAAGTAAACTCAACTAGTGTTAGGGTTGTGTGAGTGGTAGGTCTTTTGGATTTAGTTGTGTGTGTTTTAGTGTAGTTAGAGTATAATTATATGGTGTATCACCTTTATTTATGTTTTTAGTTCTTACTTTACCCCTTATAAATCCTTTCTTGAGTCATATAATAATCTTACTAAGAGCTTAATTGATACCCCTAGGGATCTGACCCATAACCCACAGGTTCAACCCCACAATAGGATACCCATAGCTTGGGGTTGTTCTCATTTTGTAGCTTAGTTGGAGAGAGCTTGAAGAACCCTTTCCAAGGGTAAAAATTAATGCTAAAATAGTTTTTGGCATGCCCAATAGGACTACTACTACATTTTACATCTCATTGAAAGGTTATTGGTGTTACCTTTCAATGCAATCAGCCTTTGGAGGCACATTTACAAACACTAATGGTGATTCCACTATGAACATTAGCCAGTCAACTAGCCTAAGTGACCAATTTCAGAATTTGGTATGTCCAATCAAACATATTTTGATCAGTATGCTCATTATCTACCTTAAAATCACACTTATCAAGATAATAATGTTTATGTGTTCCCAAAAGTGGCCCTTAAATAACCTATCAGACCTATCATGACCTTTTCCTCCCTCCCACCCTTGTGTATGACCAAGATCAACCTCCTTTGCATTCAAGTCAGTCCTCTAATTCCTCTTGTTAAGACTATGTTTATCCTATTACATCCTTGTTAGGATTCAAGCAAGCATTATCAGATTATATTGAGTTGATAAGGGAGATAGGTAGGGGTTTAGAGTTTTCTTTAGTCATCCCTATCCATGTTCTATAAGAGGAAAGACGTTATATTTATTTGGTCAAGAACAAGTGGTCAATTTGTGAGGATGAACAATGGGTATTTTGTGAGAGGGAGAACAAAGTGTGCTTGAGAAGCATGGTCCAAATCTTGAAAAGTGTGTTGATATCTTATGAAGATCAATAGGTTTAGTGTAATCAATATTATGTGTCCTTTCCCCTCTAAGAGCCTCAAACTTAGCCTCCAAAAGTTTCAAATCAACCCCCTAGCCAACCTTGTCAATTCCCATCCTTGTCAAGAATTAGAGATGCAATAATAGACTAAAAGAGAGTAATCATGAAAATCAATAAGGAATTTGGACTTGGATAAAAATTCCCCATTCATGCCATAGATGGGATAAGGAAATTATTGCATGAGTTTTGGAGTGTGTGGGCATCCATTGAAGAAGGTGACTATCCACATGTTGAGAAGAAAGAGATGAAAGAATGGGTGCTATCCATTTAATAAGTCTTATAGAATTAGGAGAGATAACATATCAAACCAAGAAAGATTAGTTTACCCTCTCCTACCCCTACACACACTCTGCCTCATAAACATATTCATCCCACTCTTGCCCAAAAGCATCCCATATCTCCTTATGTTTCTACTCCACCAAGTGGACCTTCTTGCCCTCCCACCATCTCCCTTTGCAAAGGTGGACCTATTGTAGAGAGAGAAAATAAATACCATTTAGTTGAAAAACATGAAGCCATCCCACCATGGATCTCTCCCTATGCCAACTATCTTGGTTATACCATGACCTCACTAGTGAGAACACTCTCTCCTAGAACTATACAAGAATAAGAAGACAACAAAGTGGTTGTAACCTATACATTTCCCTCATGGAAATTAGTCAAGGAAGGTATAGAGATAGAGGAGGAGCTTGTAGTCATAGGTGAGGCATAAGAATAAAATACAAGTGCCTATGATGAAGAGATAATGATAGGTAGCCCACTTCACTTAGAGGAGGAAAAATTAGGTTTGGAACAACATTCTTGGCACGGATTTAACACTAATGAATTAGATTATGAAGAGGATAATCCTTAAGCTGAATATGAGGTAGATATTGAATGGACTACTAAATGTCTATTCTACATAGTTTAAAAACAAAATTAGAACTAGGTACTAGATGGTGGTCCACTTCAAAATGAGGTGTCAATTAAAGATAGCCTTTATGTTAGGACTTGTTCCAAAGTCTTAACGTTAGGTTAGTTTTTTGGTAGAAAATAATTACTATTGTAAATGGGGCATGCATCTTTTATAAAGACACCCCCATAAAATAAATAAACTTAGTTTAATTATTAGGTAGTTTTTATGTTTTATGTTTATTAATTAGATTTGCTTTACGGGTTGTTTTCTCGTATTTAGTTGGTTATTGGATTAGTTGTTTTTACCGGTCATTGGTAAAAACTATATAAATCCATATTTGCTTTGTGAAAGGGTTAACAGAGTAAAGGCACCCTTATGTAATTGTTATTTTGAAATTAATAAAATACTTGTGCACTCACACTAAGCGGGGACAAGGTTCAATCTATTTTGATCCTGGAGTTATCAGTGGTATCAGAGCATGGTTGGGAGCATGGTGAATTCGAAGGAGGAAGGTGTGATTTCATTTGGCATGAAAATAAGGTATGCCATATAGTTTTGGTTTAAATATTTTGAAAAATTATTAAATTATTTTAATTTTTCAAAAATTATTTATATTTAAACCTGTATTTTCCATATTTCACTGTGTGGCCTTTTTGGATCATTCATACTCCATTTTTTTTCCTTAAGCCTCCTCATTTGGCATAAAAATGAATTTTAGCATTTAAATGTTATTAATTCATTATTTTTGAGCCAAAACTAGATTTGTATGGCCTTTTATCTGAGAAAAATACATGTGTATTGTTTATTCATGGCTGCCTTTGGTATTTTCATCCATTCTCAGGCTTCTTAATGTCTAAATCCTCTCCAAATGACATTGAAAGCTCTGTTTTTTGCATTTTAAATTGAAAAATCTGAAAAAAACCAGACTTTTACGGCATGTTGTACGGCCTCCCAACGTCCATACTTCATTTTAATTCCATTCTCTACAAAATACTTCAAAACAATTTGCAAAAACACAGTATAAATCAGTTTTTAGTAGCTTGTACGGATTTGTACGGCCTAGGTGAGAGAGAGCAGGTGGAGAAAAAGTTTCCAGCAGCAGCCATGGTGTCCCAGGCAAGCATGGTGCTGGAATAAAGTTCAAAAATTAATTTTTTGCTGTTCTAAAGTTTTGTTTATAAAATATTTGCTGTTGGGTCCCATCCGGGAGAAAGCTTGAAGTGAAGGCTGTCAAATAAAAAAAAGAAAGGGAAAAAGAATTTATTTATTTACATTCTCATGTAATTTTTTTTTATTTTCCCTCATACACAAAAATCTGGTATAAATTTAAATTTTTGAGTATAACATTTTGTAAATGCTCTTAGAGCAATTGGTTAAGCTTATTTTGCTAAAAGCTTGCAAGGGAGGAGGTCAAGGGTTCAAATCCCTTTTTGGAGAAAGTTTCTTTTTGCCTTAGAATATAATTTTTTGAAAAAGGAATATTCCCTTTTAATTCTGAATATTGTAAAACACATACTTATTGTATTGTGTTATTTATTTTTTTGAAAAAGGGGCGAAATTCAATCTTTTTTCTTTCGCATTGTTGTGGTGAGATAAGGGTGTAATTGGTGAAATAAGGTTGTAATTTGGTGAAATAAGGGTGTAATCATTATTTTTGGTGTGGTTAAGTGCAAAACCCATCAAAAATACTTGTTTTTTCTTTTACGCTCTACGCGGAGGTTAAGTGCAAAACCCCGTAGAAGCAGTGTCTTGTGCAGTGAGTGTGATATTTGTTTCATTTCTTTCGCATTTTATCGCACATTTTTCTACTGCACTTTCTTTCATTTCAAAAATGCCAAAAATTCAAAATTTGCTTTCAGATGGTGATAGATTAACAATTTCCAATTATTCAGATTGGAAACGATTGATGGAGGCTTCACTAGTGTTTAATGAGTTATGGGATATTGTTAAGAATGAAAATCCCACATTGCCAACAGAGCAGGCTAAGTTAGATATTTTCAATTTGCGTGATTCTAAGGCCTTAGCTCTTATTAAATGTTGTTGTACTCGTGATACGTATGTTCATATTGAAAATTCTCCTCATAGTTACACTGCTTGGAAAACATTGTCAGATTTGTATGATAAGAAACCAAAGCATAAGAAGATAGATATTCATATGCAATTGTTTACTTTGTCATTAGATGAGGATGGGGATATGGGAGAATATATGTCTAAGTTGAAAAATATCACTACTGAGTACACTAAGGCTGGTTTTGGAAAACTAGATGATGACCTCATAGTTACTGCTGCTTTGAAAGGACTACCAGGGTCCTATAGGAATTTTGTTGAAATGTTGCATGTCTCTGACAAGATCACAGGCATCACCTTTGATAAGTTGGCTGAGTTGCTCATCCAACATGACCTCTCTCTACCCAAGAAATCCAAGAAAACTAAAGAAGCTCATGTTTTAGAGTCAAAGCCTAGTTCATCTTCATCTGGGCATCAAAACAATAGAGGAAACAGTTATAGAGGGGGTCGAGGTTACAGAGGAGGCAGATATCAAAATAGAGGTAGGGGTCATTCACATAATCAACAATCTAATCAATCACATTCACATGAAACAAGTGATCGAGGACATGGTCACAATTCTTATAGGGGTAGAGGTCGAGGTAGATCAGACATTCAGTGTCATAGATGTGGAAAATTTGGTCACATTGCCTCACAATGTAGAATTCCTTTTGATAAAATTCAGAGGCCACAAAAAGCGACTAAGACTAACTCTGCTCAGTATGTCAATCATGACTATGATGAATCTAGTAATGTTGCCCATGAATTTGCATTTACTTCTTTGGGGCACATTGATTATGTTGAATATGAGGCTAGAGATGAGCTCACAGATGTATGGGTTTTAGACATAGGAGCAACCAAACACATGACATTTAGGAGAGATTTCTTTTGGTCTTATAAGGAAGCTTCTTCTCTCCAGTTGCCTTAGTAGATAAGTCTATGCATACACCACTAGGACTTGGTACTATTCAAATTCTTCTTCCTAATGGGTCTATAAAATACTTAGAGGATGTTTGGTATGTTCCCACATTGAAGAAACACTTACTTTCTTTGGTAACTATTCGAAAGAAAGGTTATCAAATTGTGCTTGAAAATGGGCTCATTTACATCAATTCAGTGAAGGATAATTATAAAACCATGTATACAGGATATGAAGATGGTAACTTGGTTAGATTGCATTGTAAGGTGCTTCCTCCCAATATAGAACTTGCAGCAGTTGTTGATACAGGTACAGGTACTATGTCTACACAGTGGTTATGGGATCTCCACTATGGACATTTGAATATCCACTCTTTAGTGGATTTGCAGAGATATGGTATGGTGAATGGGTTACCCACTTTTCACAAAGATAGTATTCTTTGTGAGTCATGTGTTTTGGGCAAATAAAATCGAGAAAAATTTCCTAAACAGTCATCTTGGAGAGCTAACAGATGTTTACAATTAGTTCATAGTGATGTATGTGACATGAAAAAGTCATCCATTGGTGGATGTAGATACTTTGTCTTGTTTATTGATGACTTTTCTAGGATGACTTGGGTATTCTTTATGAAAAACAAATCTAAAGTTTTTGCTAAGTTTGTTGATTGGTTACACTTAGTCGAAAAAGAAACAGGTTCACATTTGGCCACTCTTCGTTCAGATAATGGAGGTGAGTATACCTCTAATGAATTTTTAGACTATTGTCGAGAACATGGAATTCATCGACAATATAGTAATGCTTATACTCCACAACAAAATGGAGTATCTGAATGAATGAATAGAACTTTAGAGGGCACATCACGTGCCATGTTGCACTATAAACAGCTTGATGATAAATTTTGGGCCGAAGCCGTTGGTACTGCAGTGTATTTGAGAAACAGGTCCCCCACAGTTGCACTTTTGGGACAAACTCCATATGAGGCATGGTATGGGTTTAAACCCAAAGTTAAACACTTGAAAGTGTTTGGATGTCTTTGTTTTGCTTTGGTTCCTCCTAAACATAGAACTAAGTTGGAACCACGAAGTCAAAAATGCATCTTTCTTGGTTATTCTGAAGATAAAAAGGGGTTTCGTTTACTTGCACAGGATTCAGGCAAATTCATAGTGAGTCGAGATGTAATATTTGATGAATTTGGGACTATGAACACTGTAGAGATTGATTCTCAACTTGATAGATTAGAGAGAAAAAATGCAAAAAGAGATAAAGGTTTGAATAATGGGGATAACTCTTCAAAGTTATGGTATGAGACTCAAATTCCTTCACTTTCCTCTCCTTCATCTACAAGTTCACAGGTTGATGACTTAGAAATTGTTGAAAATTCTCTAAGTCCCCCATCGAATAATGCACCTAATGAGAATTCAGGAGTCCCTGATTTGAATAATTTGTCTAAGTATCCAAAATGGGCTCAAAGTACTTTTTCTGACTTGACAAAAGATGAAGTTGGTTTAACAGGGCCCAAGAATTCTTGAAAATAGGTGAACTATGCTATGGTTGTTACTACTTCTTCCGCTGAGCCATCCACTTTTGAGGAGGCATCTACTGAACATGTTTGGCAACAGGCAATGAAATGTGAGTATGATTCCATACTTAACAATAATACATGGGTTTTAGTTGATCCTCCTCCACATGTTAAACCCATAGGATGTAAATGGGTTTATAGGACTAAGTATAAATCAGATGGTTCCATTGATAAACATAAGGCATGACTTGTTGCCAAAGGATATGCGGAACAAGAAGGTATTGATTATGAGGAAACATTTGCACCAACTGCCAAATGGCACACTATTCGTATGGTACTTGCCTTAGCAGAACAAAATGGTTGGAAAGTACATCAGTTGGATGTTAAAAGTGCTTTTTTAAATGGTGATTTACAGGAAGAAGTTTATATGAAACAACCTCAGGGTTTTGAACAGGTGGGTGCTAAACACAAAGTGTGTAAATTGACAAAAGCTTTGTATGGGCTCAAATAGGCACCCAGGGCTTGGTATGAGAAAATGGATTCATACTTGAAATCCATTGGTTTTCATCACAGTGAATCAGATGATACTCTCTATTTTCGAGTGCAGGGTAAGAAAATGGTGATATTAATTCTCTATGTTGATGACTTGTTTATTACAGGTAATGATGAAAATCATAATAAGTCTGTGAAGAAGGAATTAAAAGATGGGTTTGAGATGACAGATCTTGGACTTCTTCACTACTATCTAGGCATAGAGGTAACTCAAAAAGAGCACAGTATTTTCATTTCACAAACTAAGTATATTTCTGAGTTATTAGAGAGGTTTGGCATGAGTGATTGCAAACCTGCCCTCACTCCCATGGAAAGTAACTTGAAATTGTCTAAGGATGATAGCAGTGCCTTTTTTGATGGCACCACATATAGACAATTGGTGGGAGGTTTGATATATTTGATGACTACCAGGCTCGATATTTCATTTTCAGTTGGAAATTTATCTAGGTTTATGCATGAGCCTAGAGAAATTCATTAGCATGCAACAAAACAAGTACTTCGTTACCTTCAGGGAATGAAAACATATGGCCTTAAATACCGCCGCAACAAGAACTTCAAACTTGTTGGATATTGTGATGCAGATTTTGGCGAATGTGTGGATGACAGAGTGTCAACCACAGGATACACTATGCATATGGGTTTAGTTGCCATTGCTTGGTGTTGTAAGAAGCAGGATACAGTGGCAAATTCATCAGCAGAATCAGAGTATATTGTAGCATGGGATGCTTCTAGAGAAATTGTTTACCTTCGTCGTATTCTTGAAGATCTTTAGGTTTCTCAGTTTGCTCCTACACAGTTATACATTGATAATCAGAGTGCAATCAAGATGTCTAAGAATCCAGTGTTTCATGCCAAAACAAAACATATGGATGTCAAATATCATTATTTGTGAATGCTGGTGGCAAAGAAAACTCTTGATCCAATATATTGCCCAACTGCCGATCAGACAGCTGATATCTTCACAAAACCCCTTGACAGAATCAAATTTGAAAAATTCAGAAAAATGCTTGGTATGTGTCCAAAGACCTGACTTTGGATCATAGGGGGATTTGTTAGGACTTGTTCCAAAGTCTTAACGTTAGGTTAGTTTTTTGGTAGAAAATAATTACTATTGTAAATGGGGCATGCATCTTTTATAAATACACCCCCATAAAATAAATAAACTTAGTTTAATTATTAGGTAGTTTTTATGTTTTATGTTTATTAATTAGATTTGCTTTACGGGTTGTTTTCCCGTATTTAGTTGGTTATTGGATTAGTTGTTTTTACCGGTCATTGGTAAAAACTATATAAATCCATATTTGCTTTATGAAAGGGTTAACGGAGTAAAGGCACCCTTATGTAATTGTTATTTTGAAATTAATAAAATACTTGTGCACTCGCACTAAGCGGGGACAAGGTTCAATCTATTTTGATCCTGGAGTTATCACTTTATATGTTGGAACTAGAGGAAGGAAAATCAAACCTTGAGCAAGAAAAGTGTGATGTTTTGGTCCTTAGTTGGTCAAATCAACCCTCATTTGTGGTTGAAAAACAAGATGAAATCTTGAGTGAGGTTAATAAAGGAGACATCTCAAGTGATCAAGGGATATAATTTGAGAAACATAATAATGAAGAGCTTGAAGAGTTGTGGTGGTGGTTAAATTCCATAACCAAAGAGTTTGAGGAGGCTAAGAGACATGTCCTTCTAAAAAACTATGAGCATGCTGTTATAAGCATGATCAATCCTAATTTGCACAAGAATAAGGTGGAAGAATATGGTATTTTTAAGAAACTAAGTGGAGATATATTAATCACTCTCCTAAATCAGATTGAGACCTTCTCCCAAGACATTTTGCACATTTAAGATCATCATATGATAAATTTTGAGTCATCTCAAGAGTACTTCTACATTAGAGACATGTTTATCCTAGTTGACCCTCATGAGAGGCATGATTTAGTAAGCATAGTGTCTCACACGCAGATCATATTTCATCATTTTACTATTTATGAAGTGAGTGATCCAAGAACCTTTCCTTTTGATCCATGATGAGGGTAAATCTTCAAGTTAGTTGTATATAGTAGTTGGTGTGTTTGCTTTCTCTAAGTGCCTTTAACATAATTTGTTTGTAAATTTGGTTTCATTTATTATGTGATTCAGAGGTAGCAAGTTTTTATAAATTTTTAAATGTGTTTTATAGAATGTAATAAGTGAAAGTCAGATTCAAATTAGTTGGTTGGATAGGTTGAGAGACTCCCTTGCCCAATGGATATACGAGGCACAAGTCTTTTGGCTAGCAGGCTAGCCAACCCCATAGAGTCACCAAGATTATTGACCATTTTTGGCCTCCTTAAACCAAAGGTAAACACCCATAAATTATAAATTTTACTCTTAATCCATATAACCTCCTAAACCATTAGAATTAGATCATCAATTTGGAGTTAGGGTGTAAGAACACTCATTGGCAAGCCTAGAGGCTAAGAAGACTAAGGTGCAAGGCAAAACATATGTGTCAGGTCAAATGAAAACCAATGGGAATATAAATGGTTATGTGGATGGTGAATCATTATTAAGATAATGAGATAATGACATTAGATACTCTATTGAGCCTTCAAGAAATAAATTTTGTGTTTTGACCCCCTAAACCATGTATTTTCTCAAGCTTACCACCATAGCTATTTCAAGGTTTACATAGGAAAAAAAGGCTTAAAGGTATAAAATTTGGTATGGAACATAATGGTATCTTACCCAAGGTTAATAAAACATGTCCCAAGATTTTTCATACATGTAAATGACAAAAAACCATTTTTAGTTTTCTAGGCTTAGAGAGCTAAGAGAGGCCTAGATTGCTAAAAGAAAGGGGGGTGACAGAAGTAATTTCCTTGACATTTAGGACATTAAATTTGGAATAAATTTTGGGGAGGTTTTTATATCCATAAACACCTCTTAGTTTCCTTATTTAATTTATATAACTCAAGAACTATCATCAAAGCCAAAATCAGTTTTAAACCCTTCTTAAACCCTTAAAGCTTGGTTTTGAGAGAACTTTTGTTTTTTTTGAGTTTTTTGATTAAAAAAATGTGGTGTGAGATATAATGGGGAATATTTTAACTTTATAAACCTTACTTCATTACAATTTAAAGGTAAAAATTGGAAAAGTGCAAGTTGGCCGAATTTAGGGTTTTGGCATGTAAATGTAGATAGTCAAAAAATGCATTTTTGAGGCATGTAAAGGGTTGAATGGTAAAATATAATGATTGGATAAGTTATAGGGGTTATTAAAGGTTCATAAATAATAATAATGAGGTATTTATACCTCATAAATCTCAATATACACCTTTTTATTTCTCCCTGTGTCTCATAGTTCATAATTTCTGAGTGTGTTTGGGAGCAAAAAAATAAGTTTTGGGGCATCTAGAGTTAGAATAAAGTTATTAATTTTGGTAAATATGTTAATAATGAGTTTATATACCTATATATATTATTTTTTTTGGCAAAAATAAGAGTGGAATTACCTGTTGTTTTAACATAGTCCTATGCTTGTCCATTGAGGAAAACATGGAGCTAGGGTGTGCATCAGTCTTGCATTGTAAGAGTTATTAAATGTCCCAATGAAAAATTAATGAGGTATTTAAACCCCATATATCTCAAGATATGGTCTTTTCTCACTTCCCAGTTTTCTTATTTCTCACAAGCATGAGAGAGCTAATATGGAGCTTCAAGAAGAGAATTGATGTTTTGAGTGCATGATGAATTTTTAAAAATGTTGGTATGACTTAAAAAATTTAATATACCTCATAATTTCCATGGTATGGTCTAATATTGATAGAGAGAAAAATCAAGTTCTCATATCTCCATTAATGGAGTCCGTGCTCAAGACCAGGTCTAATAGTGAAGATTGTAGGGATCAAATGGGATATTTATGGGATTAAAGGTGATAATTAGTATCCATAAGAGCCATTATAATGATTTAATCATGTTTATCAGGCAAAAAGAGACTTAATTTAGCCTAATTTAGCATAAAGACACACCTAAACCTGATAGGCCTAAAAGGTGACAGACCTTCTCAGGCTATTTTGGGGAGATTCTAAGGGTCTTAAAAGATGAAATTAGAATTTTTGGAAGGTTATACCTCACCAAAATATTCTTTAGTATTAAAAAATTACATGGAGGATATCAAACATACAGAGAGACCCCAAAGCCAATGCATGCCTTGAGAAGGCTAGTGATGAATTAACAAGTGACTAATCAAGTTTTGATCTTTTTTAGGTGTTCCAAAGAATTTTTCATCAATTTATAACATGAAATTTTAAAATAATCCATGGATATTTTAAAATACATTTTAGGTCTAAATTTGGTTTTTCCCTCTTTTTCACTCTCTCAGCCAAGTGCAGTCTTGGAGCTCGAAGGTTAAGTTTCACTTGCTTGACACGTGTCATATAGGTTGAATGGGGGGATAAGGAGTTAGTGAAGTTTTATGAAGTTTTTTATATTAAAATTAAATTCATTTATACACCCATTAAGACCCATTATTTTATTAAAAATCATTAAGAAGATTGCCCACTCTCAAACCTTCAAATTGCCTTTTTGCCACCTGAGAAGCCAAATTGTTTTAAATTTTTCTCACATGTGGGAAATATTTAGGACCTTAAATTTTAGGATTAGTTTTAGGAATAATTTTAATAAATAAACCTATCTAATTTTCCATATTTCACCCTAAAATTTTTAGAACCATCATCAAAGCTAATTGTAGGTTTTAGCTTGCCTAACCCTCTCAAAAGACTAGTTTTGCCCAACACCTCTTTAAACCTCCTAAATTAACCTAAAATATTCCTATAATAATATTAAAAAATTAATAAAATCCAATAATCACCTTTTTTACCCATTTTAAAAAGAGATTTGTCATGTATGGGCTGTCTTGAGGCCTAAAATGGCTGAAATTACAAGTTTTGAAGGTTTTCAACATAGTTGACCTCCATTAATGGATTGATGAATAAGCAGGTCTATTTAAAGACCATAAATGGTAAATAAACAATAATATGTCATGGAAAATACATTTTAAGGTCATAATTAATATTTTAGGGATATTGGCAAGGTTAAGGGTAAAGACTCTCATGGTGACCTATGCTCTCAAGGGGTCTCTAATGGTGGAGTGTAGGTTAAATGAAATGTTTGCAGGTCCAATGGTGTCCAAAGGAGGAAAATGGATACATGAAAACATGAAATTAGACTCTTTTCAATTTATGGTCTCCCAAGAAAAAGATGATATCTTTAGTAACCATTAGTGGCCAAGGGTGGCTTTTAGAAGATGCTAATGGTCAAGTGGGGTGTAAAAGTGCAAGTGGAGTAGAGTTTTGAGGTTGGGAAAGAAAGTTGGAATATTTAATAAATCTTGGATATATTTGAATATATTTAGAGATATTTCTTAGATATTTTTAGACATGATTTCATCTTTTAAAAAGCTTTTTTCTCCTCTCTTCCTCTTCTTCCATATATCTCCCTTTTCTCCCCCATTTTGTAAGACATGCTTCATGTTTTGTGAAGGGGAAACTCTACCAAATTTTGTAATGAGATAACCTATTTAAGTGAATAATATTTATTACCTTATAATATGATTACATCTTTGTGTGTATTATGGTTTGTTTGATGATGATCATGTGGTGGGAGTTTTCCCCTTGATTTTTGTCCTCCCTTCACCTTTGTGTATGATAGCTTTGATTTTGCATGTATTGATTCATGTTTATCAGTCATAGGTCTGATGTATGATGTGAATCATTACATTCCTTCATATTATATCCCATTTCTATAAGATCATGAAGAATTACTTATGCAAACTCAACTAGTGTTAGGGTTGTGTGAATTGTAGGTCTTTTGGCTTCAGTTGTGTGTATTTTAGTGCAATTGGAGTATCATTATATGGTGTATCAACTATATTTATGTTTTTAGTTCTTCCTTTACCCCCTATAAACCCTTTCCCAAGTCTTATAATTAGATTACTAAGAGCTTAACTAATGCACCTAGGGAACTGGCCCATAACCCAGAGGTTCAACCCCATGATAAGATACACACAACTTGGGGTTGTTCCTATTTGTAGCTTAGTTATAGAGAGCCTAAATAAAAATTTACATAGGTGATAATTAATACTAAAATAGGCACTTCCTATTCTATACCAAACTATCATAAACATGATCTTATTGAAATAACTCATATTTACCAGGAAACTGATAAACCAACCAAACACTAATCTAGACCCTCTATACTCATAACCATCCTTAGGCCATCCAAAAAATGTCCTATAAAAATTCCATATAATCTGATCTAAATTCAAACCATTTATAATAATTCATTAATCCATCATGGTGTGTAGTCTACTATAGGGAAATACCCACCACTCCATAAGAATTTGTGGATGGGCCCACCCAGCTAGGGGTCCCCCAATCGGCCATACCAATGTAATGTGCTCATATTCCTGAACATGTAAGAGAGTCCCTTCTTCAATCCCTCCACCATTGTTCTCTAGTGTAATTATATAAATATCACTATATAAATGGGCCAATATAATGTGACCCCAATAATATCTGGTGTGATCAAGCTCAATATGTCAAACTATATGATATATATGATATGATATACCTAATGTGCCACCCTATACTACAATGAATGATGATATTAAAATATAGATAAACTTATAAAACCATGAAACATCATCTCTGATAATGCTGTCTACCTAAGTAATCATACTCAACTCTACATATAAATCCCTCTAGGCATTGAAATATATGTGAGAATGTTGAATATAACCAGGATTACATCTCTAGTAACCTATACTCTCTCACCTCTAATAAGAAGAAAAAAAATATAATATACATCCTCTAATGTGACTATCATCTCCCTTATGGGGAACTATAAAGTGCATGTATCAAGGTTCCACCTCTTGGCTATGGCTATGAGGAGGTAGATATCATAGGGAATCTACCCTAATCAAGCCATATGACCCAATCCTTCTTGATCTATACTGGCCCAATTAGCTGCATCTAGACCTAGCTCTACCAACATAAAAAAATGCCTATCATGCCAAAAATATTGAATATGTATATATTTTGACAACCAAAAACACAACAAATATATGTTAGCAACCACATTTTAGTTCAAAAATATAGATATTATAGTTAAATACTCACAAAATAAAAATATTGTAGTGTCAAACACTATCATCGACACAGGACATAAATGTCAAACCCCACCATTAATGTAGGACAATAACATCGAACGCTTTCATCTAAATTTGGACACTAGTGTCACACATCTGATGCAAATGTATTGGACCTCGATGTAAGTGTATGCCGATCCACATAAAACTAAAAAAAACTCAAAATGAAAAAAAGAAAGTATTAAAAGTTACTAGTAAATTGACAACTAAACCTACTTACCAACTCATCAAAATATTGGTCAGCTAGGGTTATCTAAATTACATCAAATCACACTAGTCGAGGGGATCTACTACATAGCATCATTATCTTATACTTAGAGCTCAAATTTTTGAAAAGTTTATAATGAAAATGAGTTATAGTTTCTATTTAAAGTACCTAATTTAGTTTTTCTACAAGAACTTCAAATACACATATATTGAACAATGACTATACAAATTCAAAATAATGAGTTAAATTGGGATCTAGATAATGAGCCCTTACATATTATACTAAATTTGTAAATTTTCAAAAATTACTATTTTTTTTTTATAAAACTTCTTACACACAGATATTATACTAGATTTTAGGTATTACCAAAATAATGTTACAAATTACTGCCACTAATGCTACCAACATACAACTTGATCTCTATATCAAGAAAATTATCACCTTTTCCTTTTGTGAGTAGATGAATATCAATTAATATATCACATCCTCCCAAAAGAGGGGGTATATTAGTAAGGTCATGTTTACAAACATGTTCTTCATAGTCATTTATAATTTGGACATTCTCCAAATTTAATGGGGTCATGTTATAAAAACACATTCTCCACACTTTTTCAAGATGTAATATATCAAATTATAGAAACAAGTCCTCCTTATTTATACATTCTCATATTATCCAGATTATAGTGGGGGCATGTTATGAAAACATAATCCCCATGCTTATGTTATATCAAAACTTGCTAGATATCCTACATAGTGTTTGATTTAGATACATACTTTAGCCAACTTTATATACATTGGTATTTCTATTACACTAAAGTTACATTATAGTGGTGATTATGTTAAAGTAAAAGGGCATAATTTATACAAACTAATTTTTTCACACTAGATATTATAGGGGGCATGAACAAGGTTCATTCCTTTTAATTTATTCAAACATTGATCTATCTTCCAGACTCACCAAATTATTATGGATTGTTAACATATCATGGAATTTTACACACTGATACCTAGGTTGAACTATTATGAATTGTATTGAGTCTCACCCATTTGTATTGGTTGGATATTTTTAGTTATATTGGAGTAATTAAATCATCCAGTCTCACCAAGTTTTTGGGTGAGATTGGCTACTGTTAGCAAATTTTACCACCATTGGTCAAGGTTATGTGTAAAACTAGTTTGAGGTCATTTAGTTTTGGTTAGTGGTCTATAAAATGTTTTAGATAAATTAAGATAACTTTTAAAAATTTAAGATAAAGTGAGTCTAACTTGTTTATTTCAAAGTCTATCAAAACCTTTAGAAATGTCTTGTCAAGTGATTCAAGTTCAGTATCTTAAAGGTCATTTTAAGTCATTTAACATGATATAGGATAAATTATAGGTTATCATCAGTACATTAAAGATAATTTTAATATTACCACATTTATTTTTCCTTTGTGATTTCTCTCAAACATTTTCAAAGCGTGGAATAAGTGCAAATGAGGTTTAAAGTGTAAAAATGCATCTTGGCACGTCTAGTTTCTTATGTATAGGTCTTAAATAAAAATACATTCATAGAATGAAGATTAAATAATATCTCCAAAAAATTATAGATACTTAATCAAGACAAAACCATGTTCATAAATAGCTCACAGGTCTAAATTTTGGTAGAAGTTTCTTTTATTCCTCTAGCAAGCTAGTTGCAATATAGTAAGTGCAATTTTCAAATGTTCAGTTCATGAATGAAAAGAAGAGTTGGTTATAATTATATAATGGGAATATATGGGAAATTATTACATAAATATTTAATTAATTATTTCTATGTTACAAGGGCTTAAATTTATGAACTATCGTTAAGAAGGAAAAGTGTTCTAAAACCCTTCTCAAACTCTAATAGCTTAGTTTTAGGCAATATAATTAAATTTTTGAGTTACTTATTTCAAATTAAAAGTTGTGTGATAAATTATTTGGAACTAAAAAAAACACTCCTAAACATTACTCAATTAAAAATTTAATGCAAATAATGGAGAAAGGTAAAGTTACAGGTTACAGGGTTTCAGGCATGCAAGGGAGACAGTCATAAAAGACATTTTTAAAGAGGTTTTAATGATTTATTGAGGGTATAAAATGGTTTTAATGTTTATAAGGGATAATAAAAGATATAATTAAAAAATAATGAGGTATTTAAGCTTCATAAAACTCAATAAAATGCCAAAACTCAGACCTACATGCATGCAAAAATACAAGCTAGAAATCACTAAAAAGTGCATATTTTGGGTTTTAATGAGTGAAATATCATAAAAATTGACATGGAGGTATATTTTTATTTTATTTAATGTTTAAAATTGGTTTAATGTACATGATATACAATATGAGAGATGAAATGGGAAAACATAGGTCTACACCATGAAGGAAATCAGGGTTTTTGACTAATTTGCTCATAAACGGAGTGAGAAATGAGTGTTTAAAATATTTAAAAGGGAATATAAAGATATTATATGGTGTATTATATATTTAAATGTATTAATAAATTATTATACAATGAAAATTAATGCAAAATAGGCTCAAATTATTGAAAAATATTTTTATGCAACCTTGCAAGCAACAACAAACACTTTTTTGTGAATTTTTGTTTGAGAGTTTGGAGAAGAATTTTCAAGATTTTAATTTTTTTAAAAGTATTACCCATTTATAAATATTTAATTATAATATTAGGAGTTTATTGTGATACCTTTAACTCATTTTAGACCCCCAAATCCAAATCAAGATATTTTGAGGCCTAAAAAGCATAAAAGATCATTTTTGGAAGTTGTATGTGGAGTTTGGAGTTGGAAATTTATTTGAAGGTATGAGAAACCATGGTGATTATTTTTAAATACTATTTATAATAATTATAAATTTAAATAATACAGGTTCATCAAGTTATAGGATCTCATTGTGCATTTGGTAAGCTTATCAAAATGGAGAAGATGTACACTTCTAAGAAAGATCAGTATATAAAGTTATGATTGTTCATCATCAAATGAAATATAATCAAGGATATTTCATGAGAATGAATAATTAAACAAATAAAACATGAAACCTCTCCCTTATATTCCAAGGTTGAGGAAGAAGAGTCCTATTACCTATCCACAAGCTGCATCAATGTATTGAAATCCTTAATAACCTTGGCAAGACAATCACATGTGTTCTTTTCCATTTGGAGGTTAAGGAGAGATAAAGAGTTTGTGTTAAAATAGGGTTTAAGTGTGGAATGAGTTTCTAAAAAATTAAATAAAACCTTTTATGTCCTTTTATTCCACCTTGGTGCTAATTATGGAAAAAGTCAAATCAAATATGAAGAAGTCTTCAAATAACCCTATAAAGGTGGAGAGATATCATGCAAGAATAAAGGGGTTATTTGAAGAATTAATGAATAATTGAGGGAATATTTTCATGTAGGATAATTATTCATTAAGTATAACATTAAAAACTTTCCCTTCTATGCCACCTTGGATCTATTTGAGGAAGTCATGAGAGAGAAATATGCAAGCAAGGATATCGGTGCATAGGTGGGTCAAACTCCAAGATACAAGGAAGATAGTTTATGTAACTTAATATAAATATGGAGAGTATAAATTATATTGAATTAGATATTAAAAATGAGTTAATGAATATGATTAAGACCTCTTCAAGCATTAAAGACCATCAAAGCATGCAAGAGACTAATTCCCTTCAATACAAGTCATTAATGCAAACCTATGAATTATTCAATGAAGTCAAACAGAAATATCTCTCTCCTATTCCATTTTAAAAGAGAGTTTAAAATACATAATTTACTATGTAGGGGTTTGGTGGTTGAGTGAGGAAGAGAGAAGGATGACTAGGCATGATGACTCATCCCTAGTTTGGGGTTGCTTTGTTTCCTCTCTCTTAACTTTATTTTTTATATGTATGTTAATTTTTCAAAAGAAGAATCACATTATGCTTTTGGATATGTATAAAATCTACCAAAATTTTGTGCTACATCACTTTTGAAGCAATAAGAAGTTGATTTTCCTCCATTTTTAGGTTGTTCATGAAGTGTGTGCCTCATGTTCATTGATGTAACCTAGTGAATGATTGAATGTTTGATTTTTTCACATTTATGTAGAAAATTGGAATTATTGGAATGTCTGATTTTTACCTAATTTGCAAGTGAATTCAACCAATGTTCATTCCTTCCATGCTAGTGTGAGTGTTTGTTAGGACCTTTGTATGCAATACTGATGTAAGAGTCATTATATGAAAATTAAGTGAATGTGTGCAAGTTATTTAGATTCCCAAGTGTGTCAAGTATAGGCATAATTTAATATAACATTGGTGCTTCACCCCAAATTATAAGTTTTCATGTTCAATTTTAGTTTGAGTATTGCTCATTTTACCCTTTTCTTAGTCAATAAATCACTAAATTAGAGAGTTTAGAGTAAATAAGGTGAGTGTACCAATGGAAAACAACCTTTAATTTGGATATTATCTCTAATATAAGGGTACCCACACCTTGGAGAGTTTCCATTGTGTCAATAGGAGTGATAATAAGCACACATTATTATAAGGGTGCACTTCTGAGTGATAATTACATCACTTATCCTATATCAAGCTATATATACATATATTTTTCACTTGAGTTATGATGGTTAGGAAATGATACTCTCTATGATCAAAGCACCACTCTTCCTATTATGGGTTAGGGGAATGATCACCTCCCAACTCTCCTTACTCTAGGTACATCATCACCACAATGCAACCTAGTTGACCACTTGTAAGTTCACTCATCTTCATAGCCATAAGATGGATGAGGTTGCAAGCCCCTAGTCTACTTATCCAATATCCAGTGCTCCAAAACCATTATTAGATGACACATACATAGGTGTATTCTATCCATGCTCTTTATTTACCTTTTATTATTTCTTACATGCATATTTTACATATGCTGATTATTTTATGTCATGCTCTTAGTTGCGGGTAATATTTAAGTGAAAGAACTTAGGAAATCTCAAGCAAAGAAAAGGTGTGATGTCGACACCACAATATGCAATTTTATTTTCCTTAAAACTAGTAATTTCAATTTTTATACATTAATATATTAAAGGGGGGCAAATTATACATTTGCAACATGTTTTTATATCCTCTTTGCATATATACATCTCTTGATTGAGGATTAAATATCTAGTAATGTGGTCTCTTATGGACATCTTAGGCTCCATATTATTTCACTTGATTTACCTGCCCCTTGGGATTATATGTTATTTTATTATTTTTCATCCAATGTATGCTAGGGATCCTTAACTTATGTTTTTTTTTTCTATTTGTGTGTTTTTAGCCCTTAGATACTTATGTTTGTTTTGGACACTTGCATTAACATTAGTGCCTAACTACGACGTAAGTGTCCAAGATTATATTTTTGTCCTTTTTCATATCTTTAAATTTGTGACCATTGTTTTAACCCTCTTTGTCTATCCTATTATTGTGTTTTTACACGTCACTAGATCCTAATTCAAAATCAAGAGGTCCTTATATATAGAAAGGATATAGTATAATTACACTACCTAACAATTTGATTTAAAAACCATCTATTTGGAAAATATTATATATTTCAAGCTATCAAACTACACTAAAACATTGAATTAAATGTCTGAAGCATTCAAAAGGTTAAATACACTATTACATTACTTGTACCAAAGGTTACTAGGATAAAGAGCATATAGTTACATAGTTACAATTCCACACACAAGCCTAGGAGGGAGAACTACATGTGAGTTTGATGCCCTATTTGGAGTATTGGATATGTAGGCAACACTTGGAAACAACTAGGATTGTTAGGGTTGGCTTGAATCATGTGTTAACTCCATTTTACCAATTTTTAGGAGCTTCAATGAAAATGAGCTAGGGTTTTATTCAGAGGATGGATCTTGTGCATAGGTAGATATAATTTGAGGCACAAAGAAATTATACAGGTGATAACATAGGCTGATATAAGTTTAGATCCATTCTGATGTGTATCTTGGACTAGACACCTACGTCAGAGGTATATACTTGCATTGATGCTACCATCCCTATTCGATGCAAGCATCGAATGGAAAAAATTATTCAAAACACAAATCGAACAAGGTTAAAACTTCTAATGTAGTCTTGCGATAACTTCTAATCACTATCATATCTCAGAACAAAATATCAAGCAAGATATTCTCTCTTTTATCCCTTAGCTAATTTGTACTTGATATATTTATTTCATATGCTAAATTAGGAAAATATTTATCATGGACTGTATCTTAGTGTAAATAAAAAATTATCATTCCTTTCAAAACAATTTATTTGCTTGTGTATTTTTTATGAAAACCCCAAAAAGCATTAAAATTGTTTCATTTGACCAAGACATCATTCAAATGATTGATAATACTAAATTCATTTATATTATATAATCAAATCATGTTAAATCCTTAGATCCCATTATATCCAAAATCATGTCACCCAAAACACAAATGGAGCATCCAAAATCCCAATGTTATGTGTGAATGTGAATCCTAGTTTTTGGTCTTTTGATAGTTACACCTCTCATCATGATCCTATCATCCATCCAAGTAATATACACCACCAAAAAATATTATATATATATATATATATATATATATATATCATACCCCACCTTCTTGAGTATCATTAGATTTCATAGGGGATACAAAGACACCTGGTTAAGATGTCCAGAGGAAGCTGAATCAAAAATTAATGAAGGTCACAATGACATCAGTACAACTAGTATTGACAACATGATTTTAGAAGCATAAATATATAAAATAATCATTGGTTGAAGATCACAGATATTAACATCATGCATCTCATATGATTCTAATAGATTTAGATGTCATAAAATAAACATTCATCTAATGGTGAAAATTAGTTTTTTGGCACCTTGGGGAAGTGCCATGATGAAAATTAGTTTTTGGCATCATGTGTAAATAATCAATTATTCATGGGTACCTCAATAATTGGGGGAAAAATAAAATTCATCCCTCCATTTATATCCTAAATTTCATTTTCAGCCCCATCTACATTAAAATCCGTATCCTACAACCATCCTTATCTATCCTATCCATCCCTACGCATCATAAACATCATGTTCCATCCTATTTTTTCCATCCTTTCCTCCCATGTTGACCTTAGTGAGGGAGTGGAATATGTCTTGAGACATGTTCTAGAAACATTTTAGCATATCCTTTGAGTGACATTTTCATGATGAGACATTTGATCCCCACATGATGTGGTCTTTAGAGATCCAGAATACATTCCTCATCCCATTTAAGCACCATTTAAATCATTTCATCATTCCATTTACTATCAATAAATTATCATTGTTTCTGGGCATGGGTTTTCCCTTTGCTAGTGACCCCCTTTATACATACCCATCCAAAAATCCAACAAATTTTAAATTTCCAAAATTCCAAAAAAAATCATAAAATATAAAACATCCCAGTTGTCATGTCCTATGTCCTCATAAAAATCCATATCCTTATACAACATAGATATCCTCATCCTCATCAATACCCACATTCATTATCTAAATTCATATCCTTATCCAATGAGTCATTGTAACTATCATTTAATATAATCATCTATCAAATTTGACCTCTTGACATATATCATTACTTATGGGTGCAATGAAACAAGGCAAGTAGAATCATGATTCGTTCACCCATCCCAACTATTTTCAATAGGAAAATTAATAATAAACCAATCATGTGCACATAAATATAATGTATCATTAGAATGCATATTATTATGTGCTGATTTTGTGTGTTGCTTGTGTAATCTTCTTTGTTATTTCCATGCACATATTATTGTTTGGTCATTAAGAATCTTAATTATATTTTATCAAATGTTTTTATCCATATTTTTATCAATACATAATCATGTATATACATGTCTTTCATTAAATATTTTTTAAATATATTTGTCAAATCATTATTGTCCATATTTTTTATCTTTTTTTTAAAAATCTTGTGCTAGTGTAATAACATAAAACAAATATTCCATATTGGTTCCTTATACCAATGGTGCATTACCCTACGTGATACTTCCACACTTTGTTTTTAATCTTTGTGTCTTTTTTGTTAGTCTAATATGCATTATGATAAAATGTCATCATGGTTACACATATCATGATGCATATGACCTAGTACTAAATTAAACATGATTGGTCATAAATATGGCTTAAGACCATGAAAATATAAATATATATACTATTGTAACAAATAATCTAACATTTCAATCCACTATCCCAATAATTATCATATCTAAGTCAAATCATACATCAAACCTATCTAATCAAATCAAATATATCAAACATCTCATCATCAATCTTGTCCAAATCAATAATCAGCATTCAAATCCCATCATCTATCAATCAAATCCATCAAATCAAATAATCAAATAAAACATATAAGTAAAATCATATATTTTACATTTAATCATATATAAAAATCACAATAATCATCACTAGTCTAACATTTATATTAAAAATCTAATCCTCTCATCTAGTCTTTGATCAAGTCAAATATCAATTTCATGTTTCCTTGGGACACCCTTGGGGAATTATTTGTTATCTAGTCCATCATATCCTTTTTTTATCCCATACTCCCCATTAAGATAACTACATAAACTTGAGGTTCACATGGACTATGTAGGTAGTGCTTAGTCACATGGGGTGTTTGAGATCAGCTCAGACACAATCATGAATTTTCCAAATTGCATATCATCATTAATCCATCTCACCATCAATCCATGATCCAATTAATCATTTCCATGATATTTATATCAATTTATTACACATGTTGATTATTATTGACAAATCATGTCATCCATCTTTTATTCCATCACTCAATACCTAAACCAATCATCTAAGGCAATCCAACCAATCAATATGACCAATTTCCTCACTGGAATTTTATTTAACATCATCCATCATCTTTATCAATCCTAACCATTCTCATTTTTACATCATCATTGTCTAATATATCCTATCACCTATCATCATACAACTCCATTATAGGGATAACTACATCTCCTAAGGTCCACATGGACTATGCAGGTAATGCTCAATCACATGGGGTGTCTGAGGTTATCTCGACCATAATCATGTCACTGCCATGATCATATAACCTCTTCATAATAAAATCATAATCCCTAATCATATTTTAATCCATAAATCTATGAGTTAAAATAATAAATCAATCAACCATCAATTAATCAGTTAATCAACCATCCACTTAATCATTTCCTTGATCTTTCTATCAATCTTCCACACCCATCAATTAGGAATACAAATCATGACATCCTTATTTTCTCCATCAAATAAATAATAAATCAAATAATTAATAAATCATCAATCAATCATTTAGAGACACATTAGTCCATGTAATTAATTAATCATCCAATCCAAGCTTGTAGCTCTCCTTGACATACATCCTTACTTGGGATATGTCTAAAGTTCTCAAATTTAATTATCCATATATCAAAAGTTTATAATATCTCTTCCCAACATGCATCCTTTCCTAGGATATGTCTAAAGCTCTCAGATTTACTTATCCATCTATCCAAAGTTTATGATTTCCCCATTTCATATGTCTTTGACTGGGGCATGTCCAGGGTCATAAATTTATCATCTTTCACTACCTCTCATACATATTTTACATGGCCATCATAAATTAAAATATTTATCACATTGTAGCTCATGGATTGACAACATTGCATCATACCATTGCATATATCCCATTTATCATATACATCCCAACCCCTCTTTCTTCTCTCTACACATCCCACTCCTTATTTTATTTTGAGTGGCCATCCATCTCATTCCTCCATGCATGACCCTTAAGGGGGCATCAATTGTCCTAAATTTCATCATTTGTTAACCCAAGATACTTTTAATTTATTTTAAAATCCATTAGTCCATTCAGTCACGATGCCATTTCAAAGTGGGGCAAAATTTATACACTTAAAATTGCCCACTTCTACTAATTTTATCATCCCCCATTATGAATTCCACATTATACCAACCTTAAATTTCATCCCATTATCCATTATACCAAATAATCATATTTATTATCACCTCTTATAATAGTTAATCATACTTACATAATATATAGGAATTTAAAATTCTTCACCATCCACTCTCACCTACCCCCAGTAACACTCATACAAATCACATCAATAATCCTCACCTAGCCTTCATTTATTAATCCTAGTCAATTCTAGAAAGTCCTAATCCTCCTAGAGCCTCTCATTACCTCCTCTATAAAATATTTTAGTAAATTTTAGTTTCTAAAATCCACCTTCCCAATCTTATCATCAACCCTCAACCATTGATCAAGAGACTCCATGGCACACTTCTATCCATACATCTATCCATGTGGCTCCTATAAATTGAGCCACATCCCCATGAAAAATCATTTAGAAAATAGAGGAAATCATGCATCCAATCTATCAAATTTTTTCCTTTGAGCTACCACTATCATCTAGTAAGCTAAGCCTTTAGCTATAATAAAGTGATGTCCAAGTAAAGAGCATCCATTGAGGCAATTCAACATTAAATCATCAAGCATCCACTCATCTTCAAAGAGTGAATCCAAAATGACAAAGAGGAAGAATTCATTGCAATTTTGAGGTATATTTTTGGTGTTTATATTTAAATTTGTTTGAATTTTAATTTCTTATTCCTTTTTCTCTATCTGAGGTGTGTAGTGTTGAATTAAAATAGAAGATTTGATCAAGATATTTCATGGTTTATAACATGTATTTATAATTATCATTAATAAAAACCATTATTATCTATTTACATCTAATTTATTGTTATTCCATTAATTAATTATGCATTATAGTTGCATTGTACATGTGTTGTGATGCTTAGTTTATTGTAACTTATTTATTGGAATGCATTTTGGTGAACTTGATTTTTTTTACATATTTTTTAGATTAGATATTGACTCATACCATGTTGAATCTCAATTACCTCATATTTTATTTCATGCTTCTAGATCTATATTTTTAGCCTTAATTAATGTTTTTTGTGTTATATCTCAAATGTTCTATTATTCCAAATTCTAAAATTTTCTAAAACCCTTTTGCACTTGTATGGTGTTTTATTTCATTTTTAATTTTTTTTGACTCTAAATGTTAACTAGATATATTAGGGGGATATTGCATATGAATCATGGAAAATTGGGAAGGCCAATTCCATAGATAGATAAATGGCTAGGAGAAAGTGTGTGCAAGAGTCATATGTGTACATATAAATCACGTATTGAAATTATAGCTCACAACTAATATTTTAAAGTATCTAATACCAAATATACATGTATACAAATGCCCTGCTTTAGTTTAGTACTAAAAACTTTAGATTAAAAGGATAAAGTAAGAAATATGGTACCTGATTATAAATGTATTTGGTGTCTTCATGTATGCCCCAAATTTATAGCTTTCTCCATGTAAAACCTACAAGAAAACATGCAAAAAATAATCTCCACTCATGATAGAAAATTTGAAACATTCTAGATCATTTAAATGTTTAAAATTGAGAAATCAAGGAATGAATATAGTTTTGAATATGTTAACCATGATGCCCTTTGAAGTCATTAGATAATGGGGTGATTATTCCCTACAGAGAAACCACTTGTTAAAACCACTAGTTGAAAAGATAGATGCCTAAAACCTAATTAGAGATTGATAAATTTTAGTAGTTGAGAGTCAAAAAACATCAATTTTATTACTTAAAATATTATAGACACTATTTTATGGATTATATAGCACCTCAATCTTATACACTTAGAAAACTTAGAACTTGGATATTCCTATTAGTTTTTAAAATTTATCACTTTTTAAAGTCTTGTATTTACTATATATTATGCCCTTTGGCTTATATCTTAGTCTAAATAGTCTTATGTTGAGCACTCAGACTTTTTATCTTGCTCAAAATGCTTAAAACCTACTTATCTTCAACCTCTACAAGTTTTGAGTTTGTACCTACTTTCCTGCTCCCTAAACACTAGCATTTGGGATAGACACCTATGTCGATGATATTATCCTACTTTGACACAAGTGTTAAGTGCCTTAAAACATCTAATTTTCAAATAAAACATACCCTAATGGTCTACCTAAGTGATTTAATATGATTTACTTCTCCAAAGGGGTTGATATAAATAAAAGATCAACCCTCATTCATTCTTAACCTAACAGACACTCAAAAAGACCTAAGATAAATTATCAAAGAACTCAATCAATCACTTGATAAATCAAGTCTTCCTTATTTTATCTTATTTTTATAACAATCATAGGGACAACACATACACATATTCGAAGTATTGAAGGAGTAACCCAAGAGCTATATTTTCTAAGTTAGAAGATAGTTCACTATTATACTTACTTTGCACATATTGCATGATTCACACATAATCCAACACATAAGGGAGAACTACATTAGTTTGAGGCCCTCTTTAAAGTATTATCTATGTAGACAAATCTCATTGATAGAGGGGTTTTGGGGTAAGCTCAACACTATGTGCCCACTAACCCATTTCCCCCTGAGATCACTATGAAGATGAAAAACTAGGTTTTTTATAAATTCATGAGGAGTGATAATCCATGACCCAAATCTAAATGCATCAGAGTGAAGCCAAAGTCAAAACCAAAATCATCTAGGTGGTCGCATCTTTTTATAATAATTATTCTGTATAAGATACTTGTATTAGGTTCAGATAGTCAATGTAATTATTTAGGGTTGACATTAGTGTCTGTGGATCTAGAGGCACTCAATCCAAAATATGATGATTGTTCTATCATCTTCTAGTCTCTTTCCTTCTTGTTCTAGATCTAAAACTACATTAACATTAGAACAAGCTAAGTAAATTACTTATTTGTTATTTCTATATTCAACATAGTTGTACTAACTATCTTTAGCTTATCTCAGTTTAATAAATTTAGTATATGTTTATATGAGTTTAGCACATAATTAGGCTAATATATAAATGATTATCACCCTTGTGTTTACTCATTTATGTATCCCATTTAACCCTATATAACCCCATATCTAAATCCAATTTATGGTTAAACATTTGATGAACCTAATCTTTGAACATCATTCTTACCTAAATTTACCATTTATAATTTTTATTTCCCATTATGTCCTAATATTTGTGTTCTTTATCTCTCTCATCATGTTCATTGATTTGATGATTATGATTATTAAACACACAAAGTTTCTATTATTGAAGGGGTGAAAATTGGTCACTCTTCTATCCTTCTAAGTACTAAGGCCTCAAATATCAAATCTTTGAATGGTGCTAGTTACCATCCCTCTAATCAAGTTCATACTCTCACCTTTTCAAGAGATGATTTTATCCATCATGGGAAAGATAAAGAGACTTTACACATATTTCCTAAAACACCTTCATATGATTTTGGCCTTTGATATTTGCTAAAATATGCATACAAAAACCAAGGATTGGGAAAACATGAGCAAAGTATAACCCACCCTGTATCTCTTAAAAATAATGCAAATAGATAAGGCTTGGGATTTTTATAAAATCCATGAGTCACTAATAAGTCAAGTCATTTACTCAATCCCTTCATACTCATCCTATCATAAAAATTATTGCATATGACCAAGATGATCCTTCATATGATCATCAAAATTTATGACAAATAAATTAGGAAATTATAATTTATTTATAAACTAATTATAAAGGGAATGAACCAAATTATTCAAATGGTCCAAAATATTCAAATGATATACCAAAAGTACCAAAATTCAAATATCTAATACCATTACTAGCATATCCTAAATTTAGTGATCATGAATTTGCACTTGTTATCCATGAGGATGATGATACTCATATACCTAGATTTAAAAAATGTGGTGGGTTGGAACTAATGATAACACCCATGACAAACACTATTGTTCTCATGGAATATCTTATTTCTATGATGACCACTATTGGGTATCTTCAAAATCAGGTTTCTATACTTCAAATGTAAATGGATTTCCATAATACTAATGCAAATGTGATTTCATTTAACAATCAACCTCTTAAACAATGTATACTTAAATATCCTTATCCATAAAATTTTGAACTACCAGATTTACCTCTCTTTTTGAGCCATAAGGGCCCATTCAACCATATGATTAACTATATACATTCTTCTGGTCAATGGGCAAAAGATGAAAAACTATTACTAAAAGTATTCATCATGAGCATTTTTGATGAGGCTCATAATTGGTTTTATAGCCCACCAAAAGGGTTCTTAACCACTTTTGCACAATTATAAGATACATTATTCATGGCTTTCAATATCCATAAGGTGACAAAACTTACATTAGAACATTTACACTATTACAAACAACATGATGATGAATACCTCCAAAATTATACTATTCGATTCAAAAATATGTCATATGAACTAGAATTTATACCCTTAGATTGGAATTGTAATTTGTTTTAGTAGAGGGATTCTTTCCCCATTAAAATAAATAACATTGCATAAATAATATCAGTAATTTAACCATTTATATAATGATGTACATATATACACTTCCTTCATAATTACACATTCAAATGAACTTAAAATACTTCCCTCCATCCTTCACACAAAGGAAGGAGATAATTTACTTATGGATCATTATGAACAAAAAAATGGTATTCCTAATCTTTAAATGACTAGTTTGTAAATGTTAATTGACATGGGGATAATACAAGGTCCATGTCCTATGAAATAATCTAAAAATGAAAAAAACAAAAACCATCCATGCCAACAAGATTACCAATTACCCTATTCATGGGTGGTGCTTATTTTTGGCATAACCATATTGATCCTACACAAGAAAAAACTACGGATAATATAAGATGTTTACAACAAATTATCTTCAATCTAACAAACTTACAAAACAAAGGAGGTTGGAAAGACTCATTTGGTATCATAATAATACTAGTTACTTGTGGTCTTAAATTAATTCAAACATGTGTTTGGGTTATGCCCACCACGTCTCCATATACACTTATACTAGGAACTCTTTAGCTACACCAAATTAAAGCTAAAATTGATCCAAATCAGCAAGGTATTTCCTTTCCTCATGAAGGAAAATTAATACATATTCTAAATGATAGAATTAGTTCTTCTATTACACATGTAAAATATGAGGAGGAACATGTTATGTGTCTTTTCAACTTATCAAATCATGATGAAAACAATGTAAAAGATCTAAATTGAGGTTGTCAAGCATCAAGTGGGGGAGATACCTATGACCATCCATTAGATGAGATCATAAATTAGTCTTTTCAAATATTCCAAAAATACCAAAAAAATAAAAAAACATTCAGAAATACAAAAAACATTTTCAGCATAAAACATGTTCCATTGGTTCCTTGGCATCTATGTGTTAGTTCTATTTTAATGTATGGCATATCAATTACTCATACATATACATGTGTGTCACACTTCTACTTGAGGGTGATAAAGACATACACAAATACATGATCTATTATTATTATAGCTATTGGGTCTTTCCTCTACTTATGTCATATGGACATTAGGGGAATCCACATCTATGATCATGATAATTCCAAGTTAAATCATTATATGGTCACTCTACATTGTCATATTTTTAGCTCCTATACATACTTACACATTACTTTATCCATGCTTTTATCTTACATAGGGTATTTGATATACTATGCACTTGACATTTTTTGCTAACACATTTATCCATGGGCTACTATGACATCTTTATGTTAGTTGCTTATGCTTTCATTTATGCACTTACTTAAGTGTCTTCCTTTGATATTGTATTTATTATTTTAACACTTGAATATGATCCTTTATTTTTGGCCCCCGTGCCTATGTGTGCTTTATTTAAAATTCAAAACTGTCATTGATTGGTGTATGGAAATTTGAATATGTCACCATTACTTTTGTGGACATTTGACTAAGTCATGTCCCTGTGATTGTGTGACATTTGAACATGACCCTTATATGACTTCTCCTTGGACCATCACCTTTTGAATTGATTTTGAGTGCTCTTGTGTGTGTGTTTTATTTGCCTTGTTGATCTTATACTATTATTATCTAGACATTTCCATGATACTTATCATACATCTTAGGCCTTCATGTGAAAAAATTATCCTATGAACTTCAATGTTATATCTACCTAGAAATGTTCCTTATATATGCTACATGGTTCCATTCATATATTATACAATTGTATTATCCTTTTGAGGTGAGGTAACTATCAATTTAAATTATCCCCTCACCTCAAAGGGGGTGTATACCAATTGGGGCATGTCATAGAGACATGTTCTTCACTTTTGGAATAGTTTTTAGATTTAGTGGGGGCATGATTTGGAATCATGTTCTCCACACTTATTCAGTACTTGGTACTTATATCATTTTTTAGATTTAGTGGGGGCATGTCATATAGGCATGGCTTCCACACATTCACAATTTTCAGATTCAGTGGGGCATGCTTTGGAAGCATGTTATCCATACTTATTCAATATTTAGCATCTCCAAATTATAGTGGGGGCATGTTTTAGAAACATGTCCTCCACATTGGTACTTATTTTAGTTTTCATATTTCTCCATATATAATGGGGGTATGCTTTGGAAGCTTGTTTTAATCACCTAAAAGTGGTATTTGAGTGATAAGAGTGATACTTGAGACTACCTATCCCTAACTTAGCCCTAGACATATCTTAGAGCCTATTATCACACTTTTACAACCTTTTTGTAGGCCATAAACATCCCTATCTAGATCAAACATAGTATCAAACCATCATTTCCTAATCCTATCCCTTTTTGACCAACATTCTACCAGATGGACATTAATGCCACATTAAGGACACTAGAGCCACATGGTGATAATGCCCCCAAAATGTCACCTATGTTATTTACCATATCTTTATCGAATGAATATATTTTTAAAGGTAAAACTCTCATAAGGTCGGCCTAAGCATCTTTTATTATTTGCATAAGCTACAAAACACTATAAATACAAGAATTTTAGACATCTATCCACTAGATGAAAATTAGATGTAAAATACCTATTCAAAAATGAAATAAGTTGAGAAAAATAAAGGTTATTAATCCATATTATTCCCTAATTTTGTATAATACCATCTATAGCTACCCTAAGCTCAAATTTTCTAGACTTTTAATCTCAAGCACACTCAAGGCATTCAAGAACACTATCATTCTAGCATCAATTTCACTTGAGCCAATACTTATGTGGGGAAAACTACACTAGGCTTGATCCCTCCTTGAAGTATTTGTATGTAGGCAACTCTTTTCATAGTGGGGTGTTGAGGATGTCTATCCTATTGTACTTATGAACACACTTTTTAGCTCATACCTTAATTACAAGGAGGATTAAGGTTTGCATCATAAATCAACTATTACAAGCACAATATAGAGTTTCAAACTTCATGCATGTAAAAACAAGACTCATAAACATAGATGGAGGTACACCTAGAAGTTTAGAGCAGTCTTGCATAGAGGACACTAACACCATTATTAGGACACTAGAGCCACATGACACCTATGTCCAAATATGGTGTAATATCCAAGAAGGTTTCTAATATATGGATCTATTTGACAATACTTAGACCTATTCATATCTCAATTTCCATCACTCAGATTATCCGTATTAGGTATTTTATAGATAAGTCTTTATTTGCATATATTTATTACTATTTTTAGAAAGTCAAAGCTAGTCAAAATCTATAACAAATTAGTGGTTATTTTATGCATATTATTTCACTAATTTAGACTACTTATCCCTTTAATCTAACATATGATTTGCATAATTAAAACCCTAAAAGGTTAAAATAATTGATAAACTTGACTTACTTTGAACATTGATCCAACCCTAACCCTAGATGCTCTTAGGGTTTGTATCTTTTTCCCCCTATTTTCATTATTTTATTTCAATTTTTTAAATTTCATATATTTTGTTTTAGTATCTCTATTACAATTTGTTTACTGTATGCCATTTAAAAAATCTATCTCTATTCCATTAAGAAGTGTAGACTAAGTGGTAATCCTATAGAGTATATTTAGATTCCTACTATTCAAGCCTATAACATGGATAAGGGACCTATTATAACTCTAGTTATTTATCCTTCACACCCTAATTATGTGGATTTTAATAATAATGCATCTAAAAATGAATAATACAATTAAGAACAAGATGATATACAAATTGAAAATTGGGACACTCTCCCTCCACTTAATAATGATAACATGATTGTTAGTAAAGATGAGATGTTATAGAGCTTCAAAGATAGAATTCAGGAACAACCCCTTCATCATACACACATATTACAAGCCATATTGGAAATCAAGAATAAAATAAATAATGGTAAATGTTCAACTACCTAAGATAATAACATTGTTACACCTATAGTGGGGATAACTCAACTAACATAACCTAAAATTGTAATTCAACAACATTAAAAACATAGATGTACGTGCATCTAGAAGTTTAGAACAGTCTTGCATAGAGGACACTAGTGCCATTATCAGGACACTAGAGCCACATGACACCTATGTCTAAATATGGTGCTACTATCTAGGATGGGTTTTGATATAAGGATCTAGTTGACAATACTCAGACTTATTCATATCTCAGTTTCTAAAACTTAGGTTATCCATATTAGGTGTTTTCTAGATAAGTCTTTATTTGCATATATTTATTAATATTTTTAAAAAGTCAAAGCTAGTCAAAATTTGTAATAAATTAGTGGTTATTTTATGCATATTATTTCATTGATTGAGACTACTCAAACCTTTAATCTAACATAGGATTTACATAAGTAAAACCCTAAAAGGTTAAAACATTTGGTAAACTTGATTTACTTTGAACATTGATCCAACCCTAACCCTATATGATCTTAGGGTTTGTATATTTTTTTCCTATTTTCATTAGTTTATTTTTATTTTTTAGATTTCATATATTCTATTTTAGCTATTCTATTCCAATTTGTTTACTATGTGCCATTTAAAAAAGCTATCTCTATTCCATTAGGAAGAAGTGCTAGACTAGGTGATAATCCTATAGAGCATATTTAGATTCCTACTATTCAAGCCTATAACATGGATAAGGGACTTATTATAACTCTAGTTATTGATCCTTCACACCTTGATTATGTGGATTTCAATGATAATGCATCTAAAAATGAACAATATAATCTAGAACAAGATGATATACAAATTGAAAATTGGGACACTTTCCCTCCACTTAACAATGATAACATGATTGAAAATAAATATGAAATATTATAGAGCTTTAAATATAGAATTTGGAAACAACCCCTTGATCATGCACAAATATTATAATCCATATTACAAATCAAGAACAAAATAAACAATGGTCAATGTTTAACTCCCTGAGCTAATAACATTATTACACCTACAGTGGGGATAACTCAATTAGCATAACCTAAAATTGTGATTCAACAACATTTAGTGACTACACCTTTTGTGGCTAGTTCCTCCACTCCTGATGTATAATCCCTTATGCATGAGGTTCATACTCTATAGGCTAAGGTTTTACATCTTGAGAAGGGAGACACTAGGCCATCACATGACTTGGTTTATAATATTCTATTACATATACCTTTGGAACATCACATAGATATAAATCCCTTGACATTCATTTTAATGACACCTTGGATTACATTATATGATGGTAAGGGTGACCCAGAGAATCATCTCATATATTTTCACGTAGCATATTTCGATTATGTGTCCAATGATTGGCTTCTCACAAAGTTGTTTCCATGAAATTTAAGGGGTTATACCCTACAATGGTTTTATGACTTACTAAATCAATCTATCACAATATTTAATCCTTTGGTAGACATGTTTTTAGCACACTTCTCCATCAATATCAATAACAATATCTCATATGCCCAAGTTGCATAGTTGAAACAAAAGTCAATGAACCTATCACATAATACGTCTTATGATACATGACTATATTAGATAAATTGACTAGCCTCATGATAGAGAAAAATCTTCAGGACATCTTTAAACAAAATGTTTTACCAGCATTGCATGAAGATATCCTATTTAATAAGTTTCCTACATTCACAAATTTATGCTACATAGTAAAAGAAAGAGAGCTCAAGATTTTATCAATGGGAAAAATAAAGCATACCAATGGATAAAAATCAATTTCTAAGAGTTAAAATAAGCTTCCATATATGGTAAGGGCCATCAAGAACAAGAATGATCAAAAGGCCATAATTAACGTAGATTCAAAGCCATCTCCTAGATTGGTTTTATCTACTCCTTAATGTTGCATATTCACCAACCTTCCAAAGTCACCAACATGGGTTTTATAGAATCTCTTGGAATGCAATATCACATATCTTCCTCCCATTATAGAGGTTGATACAACATAGCCTCTTCCAAATAACTATGATTCCAACACATTCTATGAGTATCATGGGGTAACAGACCATACAACAAAAAAATGCATAAGCCTTAAACATAAGATACATTATTTTATTGAGGCTAACATTATTGATGTGGGAACACCCATAGAGGCACCAAAAATATGACAAATAGAATCTAAGGTATTAAATATATTCCTAGATTAATTTTCAAAGCACATAGTGAATGAGGTAGGGAACACATCAAGTGTTCACTACACATATTAGGCACATCCACCACTAGATTCACACCATAATATTACAAAGGAGGCAACCCATTACATAATATCATTGGAATGTACCACACTTTAGTTCTAGCTAGACCACTTATCACCTTCTCAGAGTAGGAGATTGTTGATGATGATACATATTTACATGCACTCTTTATATTTACATACATAGATCATCATCCTATCTAGAGTGTTATATTTAATAATGGGTCAAACATTAACATGTGCACTATGACACTTTTGAAGCATTTGGGGTATTTAAATTAGGATATACTCCCCACACACACAATTACTATTAGTTTTAGTGTTCATGTTCAGAGCTCCATCGAGGAGATTGTGATTCCATTATAGGTTGGACCAATAGATATAACCACTCAGTTCTTAGTAACACCTAGTTCAAACATTTTTTTATATATTATTGGGTAGCTTATGATTACATAATCTAAGATCCATCTCATCTATAGTACATAGATTCTTGAAATACATACATGTAAATTAGGTGGTCAAAATTGAGGGTCTCCCATATGATTATCCTCTACCTATCCCACAAGCAGTTACAACATAGTCACCAGTTATAGTTCCAATAACATTACCAGATATAACACAATTATTAGTTACAACTCAAGGTATAGTTCTTATGGATACATGATAGAGTTATATAGAGCCACCAGTGTAGTAAAGTCCACTCCTATAATATCAACACATATACATACTCTCCCATAAAGATCATTATTAAAGAGACCCCTATGTTAGAGATATGTCACAAATTATTGAGGACCTTCCTCCACTCAGTTTATGCTGATATCAATATTATTGGGTTCTTGGTGTTGTTAGCATAGGGCACTTATGTCACCTATAACTTATTCTACCAGATGGGTTCTTAAGATCCCTACAGTTCATAGGACACCATAGTCAGTGCCATATATTCCTAGCACCACTACATAGGTATCTATAGATACAAATATAGATCAATCAATATAGTAGATTATGGGATCACAATTTCCCTGTCACATAACCCACACAATCATAATTCCCTTATTTGACATAGTTCACAGTGAAATTGAGTCTCCCATGAGACTCATCAGTTAGTTTGGTTCCTACCCTCTTATATATACTTTCCTTATCTCTTTCTCCTTATACATAGTTCATTTTCATGTTGTTTATACATAGCTTATTTCAAGAAAATATGAAAACAATATAGCATGCCAAAACACAAAAAAAAAATTCAAATAATTACTCAAAAAATAAAAAATTTACAAATTGTATGTAATGCTATGTTTACATTTATTATATTTTCCAAACACTACATATGTTATCTATCTTAGTATATTTGGTTTTATCATACCACATGTTTCACTTGTTCTTGTAGAGTGCTCATAGATTACTTACAAGACTATGGTCCTCTCCATTGATCTAGACTTGCTATTATCTACCCACTGGGGGCATATATACTGATCCATGGTTATTAATTTAACACATTTTCCCACTTTGGGGCATCCTATACATAGTTTCTATTACCAAGTTTTATCCTTACATTCTCTACATTACAAATTTTGCATTGTTATATCCTGATATTGACATTATTACTCATACTCAATTTTTTTGCCGACTATTACCACTTTAGACTCTGCATATGTACATACTAGCTCTTACACATATTTATACTACATTAATGTATGATTTCATTTATATCTTTCATAGTTTAGACTTGATTGTATTTATATGCTTCTTATATTTAAGGGCATTTGAATATGCCATTGTTCTTTAGCTCTATGCCACTTCTATTGATAGGGTGTATGTTGTGGACATGTACCCACGTCCCTTGTGTGTGATTTTTTGATTTTGTATTCAAAAATTTGAACATGTCATTCTAAGTGGCTCTAATCCAACTTACTTGTTTCTTGCACATGTGGATATTATAACATGTCCTTGTATGTCTTCTCTTCTTATATTCAGTGACATGTGCCAATGTCCCTTGTATTGTATCTCCTTGGCATATTTCTCATGTGTTTTGTATGTATGCTTTATTGTATGTATAATGGCCATGACACTTGTATTTATTATTAAACATACCGGTTTTTGATGCCATAAGGGACCTCATGCATCTACCCTTCTCACTTGGGTGCCATGATGGACATCATGTCCCATCTACTTAGGTAGCTATTCAATTTTACTTAGATTGGTTGATACATACACTGATTATATCTATCTTGACACCATTGTGAAATAATAGACATGACATATATATTATATTACATACTTATGCTCATATTATCTTACATTCTGATGTTATGTTTGCACATTATATTGGATTATCATGTAGTTATCATATATGCTCTAGCTAACACACATTTTGTAGAGATTTTTATTTTAAGGATAGTTATTACAAAGGTTCAAAAACTACCCTCAATAGAGGGGGAATTCATAGGGGTTTGTCACATTGATAAATCTCCTATATTACATTCAAAGAACATTTTTTAAGCACATATGCTTAGTTTCATAAAATTAGATACATGTAAACATAGGGAAAAAAATTAGTATAGTGACATATAATTTAGACTAAACAGACAATAACACCCAAATAGGGACACTAGTGCCATATGGTGCTACTATCCAATATGTGGTACTACTGTTCAATAGTTTTAGTTTTAGGACAACTCAAATTAGCCAAAATAGTACACCAAGTATAGTACAAGTTTACATAGATCTAGTTATAGGTTTGATAGTTATACTCAATTTTTGCTTAGATTCACATTAGTTTAGCTCAAATTCATTTCTCACATTAGGGGCATCATGTGCAACATGATCATTCTCATATTCAGTTCAGATACTTAGAAACAATTTTTACAACTTAGTCTAGAATTAGTATACTTAGATATCAGATTAGGGGCATGTGCACGACACATTGTTTCCATATGCTTAGTTGCACATAGGTTGATCATATGGAATGGAAAAATCCATGTCATTCTCTATGCTATATAAACTTGAAATCATGGTCTAGGTCATCACTAATATCATTCCTTACTCCATCTATAGTGGTTGTCATTTCCAAGAGGCTTAAATCTGCCTAATGTACCTAAATAGCCATAAAAGTGACATACATAATTATATATACTTATTTAGATATTTATAGTACTTTACATAGTTTAATTTTACATACATCTACTACACATGGGTGATAAATGATGGAGTCAAATCCTACTTGAGTTATTGAGCCACCCACATGAGAGGGTTGGACATTCATAGGTCATGATACACCAAGTAGGGGTGGGCAATGATGGAGTTAAAACTAGATTAAGTTCTTGAACCACCTATACATGAGGATTAAATAAGCTATCAACTCATTCCAAGCTATTCATTGATTGATCACTATGTACACACATGCACATAGGTTATCATCAAGTTCATGCATTGGTTTACATACCTAATGAGGTGTATTATTCCTTTCCTCTTTCCCATCTCTTTACTTAGTTACTTATTTATTCAATAGTCTTTTGCTTTTGATATCTCAAGTAAGGATTGATATATACACATTTCATTTGTAGGTCAGGATTTAGATCATTATTCACATATATAAACCCAACTTCACATACTTAGACTCATCTTCATGGTCTTCACTTCCCAGGTAAGTCTAGGTATGATACTTTTTCCTTTATACTAGTCAATTTACTTTGCTATATTTCTAGAATGGGGGGGAATGTAATCGCATAAAATTGGTATTTGAGTCATATGAGTGCTAATTAAGACTAATTATCCTTATATTAGCCTTAGACCTATCCTAGAGCCTATTATCACACTTTTTTAGCCTTTATATAGACCACAAGAATCCTTAGTCAGCTCAAATGTAGACTCAGACCCTCATTTCCCGATCTTGGTCCTTTGTGCCTAACATTCTACTAGATGGACATTGGTGCCACATTAAGGACAATAGATCTACATAGTGATAGTGTCCTCAGAATGGTGCTTATGTGTTTTACCCTATCTTTATTAAATGGATATATTTTCAAAGGTAAAACCCTCTTAAGGTCAGTGTAAGGATCTTATATTATTAGCACAAGCTACAAAACATTATAACCGCATGACTTTTAGACCTCTATCCACTAGATGGAAGTTAGATGTAAAATATCTTTTTAAACACTAAAATGGTTGAGAAAAATCAAGGTTATTAATCCCTATTCTACCTTATTTCTACATATTACCATCTACAACTACCCTAAGCTCAAATTTTCTAGATTTCTAATCTCAAGCATAATCAAGGCATTCAAGATCAGTATCATTATAGCATCACTTGCACTTGCACCAAAACTTAAGGTGGGGATAATTAAATCAAAATTTACCTCTCCTCAAATTATTGGTATGTAGGTAACTCTCTTCATAATGGGGTGTTGATGATGTCTAGCCTATCCTATTAATAAACATACTTTTCAGCTCATGCCTTACTTGCAAAGAGGATTAGGGTTTACATCATAAATCAGCTATTACAAGCACAATATAGAGTTTCAAAATTTGTGTACGTTAGAACATAAACTAGAAACACAGATGCATATGCACCTATAATTTTAGAGTAGTCTTGCATAGAGGACACTAGTGCCATTATCAAGACACTAAATCCACATGGTGCCTATGTCCAAATGTGGTGCTACTATCTAGGAGGGGTTATAATATAGGAATCTAGTTAACAATACTTAGACCTATTCATATCTTAGTTTATAAAACTTAGATAATCCATATCATGTGTTTTCTAGATAAGTCTTTATTCACACATATTTTTTACTATTTTTAGAAAGTCAAAGCTAGTCAAAATATGTAATAAATCAGTGGTTATTTTATGCATATTATTTCACTAATTTAGACTACTCATCCCTTTAATATAACATAGGATTTACATAAGTAAAACCATAAAAGGTTAAAACACATGTTTTCCATACATAGTCTCTAAATTGGCCAAATCACATGGTTATATGATTTAAATTCATAGTTTTGACATAATTTTATACATTGGTACCATTTTTGTACACAATTTTAGCATGAGACATATCAAAGGTGCATATGTTATGTAATGTTCACCTAATATTGAAAAATATAAATGAGTTTTAGATTTCAAAATAGTATTAGGTACTGTCATCACCCACAAGGATGTAATTTTATGCACTAATACCCAAGATGTACTTTTATGCACTATATTGGGCCAATCTACTACATTATTTGGTTCAATTTTTGGTATGGTTGAGGTGATTAAATCAATCAATTTTACCAATTTTTTAGGTTAAAATTTATTGTATCATCTAGACTCACCAAGTTATAAGTATCATTAGGTTACACAATTGAGCTAATCTCAATTACTAGGTGGCAACTCACCTATTTTCCAAGGTTGGGGGCATGTGCCTTCCAATCTCTTTCTGTCTATCTCCTTAGATATATGAAATTTCTAGATTTATATATATTTGTCCTAATCTTAGTTTTAGATCCTTATAATGATACATATTTCTAATTAACTTACTAATAGGTAAGACATTTACATTGATACATAAGTGTACTCCTAAACCTTTCTCTTTCAATTTCAATCATTTAAAATACTTTCAATTATAATTATAGTAGTGATTATGTAATTTAACATGCTCTTGGTTTCATGTCAGTCACAATCAAATCACTCAAGTTGGATTCATGTAAAGAAAAGGTGTGTTATACACACATAGGTACACATTTCTTTCCTCTAAACTAGTAATTTGATTTCTAGATTAAATGGGGGCAAATGTATACACTATTTTATGGATTATATAGAACTAAGTCTTGTATACCTTGAAAACTTATACCTTAGTTTTTCCTCTCATTTATGGAACTTTATCACTTTCTTAAGTCTCATAGATACTCTATCTTATGGCCCTTGGACTATCTTGTAGTCTAACCAAACTTAATTTGATGACCTAGACCTTCGATCTTGCCCAAAATGCTTGAAATCTACTTATCTTCCACCTCTATAAGTTTTGAGTATGTACCTAATTTCTTAGTCCTTAAACACTAGCATTCAAGATAGACACCTGTATCAACACTAGTTTCCTGCTTTAGTGGTTGGTCCAAGTGCTTTAAATGTCTAGTGCCCTAAATTCATCAAATTTTCAAATGAAACATATTTTAATGGTTGGGCCAAGTGATTTTATGTGATTTAATTATCCAAAGGGGTTGATATAAATACATGATCAACTCTCATTCATTCTTGACTTAGAAGACACTCAAAAATACCTATGGTAACTTATCAAAGCATTTGATAAAGAATATCTTCCCTATTTTCTCATATTTTCATATCAATCATAGGGGTAACACATACAAAGGTATGAAGTACTAAAGGAGTATCACAAGAGCTATATTTTCCAAGTTACAAGATAGGTCACTGTTATACTTGATTTTCACATATTATATGATTCACACATAAGCCAACACGTATGGGATAACTAAATCAGTATGAAACCCTCTTTAGAGTATTGGATATATAGGTATCACTTATTGATAGAGGGCTCTTTGGGGTTAGCTCAACACCATGTGCCCACTAACCCATTTTCCCTAATATTAGTATGAATATGAATAACTAGGGTTTTTACAAATTCATGAGGAACAATAGTCCATGACCTAGATCTAAAATCACTAGAGTGAAGGCAAAGTCAAACCCATAAGCATCAAGATGGTTTTATCCCTTTCTAGTAGGTATTATGTATAGGACACTTGCATTAGTTTTAGATAGTAACATCAATGAAACCATCCAAGGCTAATGTGTATGTGACTTTAGAGGCATTCAATCCAAAATCTAATGACTGTTCCATAATCATCTTTTAGTTTGCTTCTTGTCTATTCTAGATCTATAACTACATTACCATTATAATAAACTAAGTACATTACTTATTTTTTATTTCCATATTTATCATAGTTGTACTTATTATCTTTATCTTATCTTAGTTAAGATAATTTAGTATATGTTTATCTAAGTTTAACACCCAATTGGCATGCTATAGATCTAATTATCACCCTTATGATTATTAATTTCTATATCCCCTTTAACCATAGATAACCTCATATCTAAATATAATTGAGGGTTAAACAAATATCATCATAACTATTATGATGGAAGCTCATATAAGATTTATATGTCAAAGGGTAAAGCCCCATACTAAGCTCATATGTAAATCTAAAAAACTCTGAATAGATCACTATAGACAAATTTTAGATTCAAAGTGATTATGTAGTTACTTTCATTCCCATCATATAAATATAAAAGTGTATTCATGAATAACATCCATGCCCCAAAATTTAATCCATTTGTACCTTAATGTGATATATAATGCCAAAAACTATATGTCATTATCTAATCTGATAATCTAACCCATTAGTCTAATAAATATACTTAATTTGATCCATGTAGTATGTCACATCATGTCATAGAATTTTTTATCTATTCCTCATGGTCTTGTAATATTCCCCACATATACCCTGCATATGTGTGAATCTATCAATATGTCCTAATATAAATCACAACTTATCCCATACAAATCATTTGAATCAAATAATGTGACCCAAAATATGAAGAAATTATCTTTCAATCCCTAAATCTCTATGACAAACCCACTAGTATGCCCACTTTTTGAGGTGAGGGATGAAGCCTAAAAATCACTCATCTCAAAAGAAAATAGTTATACACATCATGCTATATATAAATATATAATCAAGTAGAGTATGTGACAACATGATTAGATTATCTCATCATATAAGATTATGATCATTCACATAGATATGAAACATGTAACCCAAGGCATATAAATGTCATGTCATGTAGATATATAAATTAGGCATGTAATAATATTCATCATAGTAATGATCACCACAAATATAAACACCTAGTAGTAAGCCACATATCAAATGTAATGGTGTGATTCATGGTATCACACACAAGTGGAAGTGTGTGTGATATAAATTTCAAAAACACAAGTTAAATAATCATATAGATACATACAAATATGCACACAATACCATGATTATGGTGCACACAAACACTCATGACATGACTTGACTCCTACCCAAGAAAATTAACCTAGCATGAAAAAAAAGGATCCTAGATAAAATTAATGCATGATGTGATAAGACACAATCAATGCACTCATAGAAACACATAAGATAACGCTCAATATTACACTCATAAATGGTCACACAATATAATAGTCATCAATATTCACTCATGGAAGAACATAATGTAACACACCATAGTCACACAGTGTAACACACCATAGTCACATAATGAAACATGTAATTTCATACATAAAAATCATCACATGATGTAATAAATAATCAATTATCACACCATGCAACAATAATTAGAATCAAACATGCATAGAACAAGCAATGCTAATCTACACAAGTAATCTATGTCATCATCAGAGCATAAAAAAGTATACTATCAATAGAATATATTAATTTAAATATTATATACAAAATTAATCATGTATAATCAAAGTAAATCAATATGATCAATGGAATGGTCATATAAATATATAACCTATATAGTGTACCAAAATTCCCATTGCATGCATGCCCCCAATGTATAAAGGTAGCCCCTAGGTGTAGGGAATTTCCTGCATATGTATATCCATGTGTTATATATAACCTATATGTCGTGCATCCCACTCGTGTATGCCATGAAAAATGTGTGTAGTAACTGGATATGTAATCTACCATGTATATATGATAAAAAACTTAAATCAACCATGTAATCTAGAAAATCATGTTATGCATAAGTCTTTTTTATTTATTTTTTGAATTTTTGAATTTTTTTGTATCTTTTGATTTTATTGTATTTTTTTAATATGAATTATGTGAATATTATAATCATAAGATGGCATACATTCTATGTGAATATTATAATAGTATGGATAATCTTGTGATAACTTTATTAACTCTAGATATAGGATCTCATTAAATGCCCATATGCCATCATTATTATCATCATCATATATTTGTATGTCAATCACCTTCATCTTTCTTTTTGCTCTTTCTTGAATGTTATGCATATGTATTAAATTTACTTAAAATATATAAAAGGGATCATGATCTATCTTATGAAATAATTCCATCTCAATTGTCCCTAAATATTTGACTTTCTAGTGCTCATTACTTTTATCATGGGTAATATTGATTATATTAACTTTATATAGGAATATAATGTACTTATTTAGAATGTTAATCATAGAATTCATCTAATATAACTATTTTTGTTTAAGTGTGACCCATAATTTATTGTTATTATGCATCACACATATCAATGTATCAAACAACATTTGGCCTATAAGAATTTGGTAGTGTAACATGTCTGATTGATCCATCACAATGTATACCATGTTGTAATTCATCTAACTTGTGACCCAACTATTGTAAGAATGGAATGTTGTACATATTTTTTACCTCATCCTAATAAATTTGAATTTATTTGTGATAATAACCCTTAATATATACCTAAATTGTCATTGGATCCTTCCATGGATGCTTTTACTCTCTAAGAGATTTATTTTTGAACTGAGTCTTTTAGCAAATGTTACTAGAGATTTTTATTATACCTATGTTATGATTATGTTCCCTTCATTTTTATACTTATGAATCTTTTTTTACAAGTTTTCACAACCATATATATCATACCCATTTATTATATGATAACTATAAAATGATTTCCCCTCTTGATGCGATGATGAACCCACAACTCTATGTCAAGTGGTAGGTAGATCAATCAAATCATTATCAATTAATATATGTATTATGGTGCCTAGTTTATCTTTTACACTTGTAATATATAATTTTTTATTAGATTAAATATCAATGAGATAAACACTATTTAATAAATATGTCACAAATATTGGGTATCATCTCTGATACATCATGCAATGTGTTGTGCCTCTTATGGTTTATTCTTGCTAGATTTGATGAAGTGTTATCTCAATGGAAAAATTATCACTGAATTATCATGTCATGCATTTATATTGTAACACACATTTACATTGGTATCCTTGTGAATTTTTATAATGGGTGCCTTTTATTTATCTAATTTAATATTTCTCACCATGTTTGAGTCCTCTTAGTACTCTCCTAGGCCAATAAATGCAAAATTTAGATGAGAAAAATACTCATGTATGTTAATTAGAACTTAATTCTTGTAATCATCACTATCATCTTCTTCCATGAATATTTTATTTAGATTATTTGGATTGAATAATAAGGGAAGATATAATATCCTCTTTTTATATATCATAATTGTGTTGAGCATCCTTTATTATCTCTTGATTAAATGAAGTGGTTAGAGTTGGCTCTTTTTCATTAGCTTTTATTGACTCCCCAACTTATGATGTATGTATTATTTCTAGTTATATGATTTGTGAAAGAGGATTATGGTGGAATATAAACCATTATATTGTGGACTTCATCCATCACTAGGTTCTGCTACTTTTTAATATTTGAAAGCTTCATTATCTGTAATACATGTGTGTAAACATCCCTTATGCACAAAATTTAAGAACCAATGTAAGGAAAATGGTAAAAAATACATTGAATGAATCCATGGTCTACCTAATAATATGTTATAATTTAAATGATTTGACATCATGTGAAATGTAGTAGATAACATCTTAGGGCCCACTATCACATCCAAAGTAGTTGATCTTAGCAGCCAGGGAGGGATATTATCAAAACATATGACATTATTATTTGGATTATGAATAGAGTACATATTGATAGCCAATGTTTGTAGAAATGTGATGTTATAAATATTTAATCCTGATTCATTATCTATCAAGACATGCTTGATTCTTTTCTTTAATATTTTCACTTGAATGGACAATGGGAGATTCTGATCTACAATATGTTGAGTAGTTGTAGACACTAAAATCTAACATTAGACAATTGACAATGTTAATTTTGACATATCCTTACCACACATGAATTATCTATAAATATATGGATCTTGCACACCCTTCTTTCCTATCCACTTACTTTCTATGGATTAAGTCCTCTTAGTTTTCTATAATTCACCTACATAAATTACCTAATATATGCTTAATCTTCCTAAATCCTTATTATATTTCTTCCTAATCAACATATCACTATTTTTGTTCTTGGGACACCTCCATTAAAGAGTGTATGGATCTATTACTTTAACTATTTAGGCATTACAAGAAGTGTCTGCATGCCTTTTAATAGTTATTTTCCAAGTTTAAATCATCCCTATGGGTTAACCCACACATTGTGCATGTAGATGGCATGAAAATTTACCCAAAGTGTCCCATATTTATACACAATAGGTCTAAGCATATTACCTATTTAACATGCATTAAACAAACACATAATACTTATCAAAGACACATCTACACATTAAAAGGGGATTGCCCTAAACTACCCAAATCATAAATCGGTCACAAGGAGGATTCCCTAGCCAAGTTTGAAGCACTTAGTCTAAGTCAAATTATAACTCAAGTGTGAAAAGCTAGATCATATGGTGAACTCATACTAATGGATCACAATGTCACACATTAATCTAAAGGGAAGAAATACGTATGGTATGATTTACCTCTTTAGAGTATCATATAGGTTGGAAATGCTTAGAAATTCATTGGGGAGTGGTTGATATCAACTCAACCCATCACTCTTCCCCATTTTTACAAGTTAACCTAGTGTCAAAAGTAAAACTAGGGATTTAAAGTGAAGGAAACAAGATTCTATATTTTTTGAACAATGAGCATATGATATCACATAGGAATATTATTTACAAGTAGGCATAGTGATAATGCCAAATCAATGAGGTAGAACCTAATAGGATGATTTTTATAGGAGTAGACTCATTCATATAACATAGGTGTCCAAATATTGATAGAATCATCCAATATATCTAGATACTCAGGTTCCTAATCTGAGTGGGTCTTACTACTTTTCTAGTCCTTTTAGTTACATGTATTCAATCTTAGACCTGCACAGACCTAAAATGAGCTAAGTATCTTATTCCTCTTAATACTTTCCATAAATACTACATTGTAATTTTTCAATCATTCTCTATTGTAGAATTCAAATTCATGTATTATTTTAATATATTATATAATCTGAATAGTTCAAAAGTTCTATCTTATTAAATCACATTAATTAAAAAATAGGTAAATCATATTATTGAACTCAATCCTTAAATTGAACACAACAAACTATAGGTTCCCTTAGGATTTAATTCCACCTTCTTAGTATTTCAAATTTGTGTTAGGGTTTTAGCCCTAATTTTTAAGTTCTACTCATTATACAATCAAATCTAAAAATTTCATATTTTTCCCCAGGGTTTCATACTCATTTTCTTATTAGGGTTTAATATTCTAGGCTTTTGGCTTGTTTTCTTACTTTTTTGGCTCATAGATGATTAAAAAAGACTCTATTTTCAAAATTCTTAGAGGTTTTTTTACTTGTATTGATTGGATCAATTTTTTTTTGTCAAAATTATGTGTGGATTTTTTGGAATCAAAGTTTTACTATTTTTAGTACTTTTGGCATAGAGGATGAGGGTTGTATATATTTTACAAATATTTTTTGGGTTTTGTTTACCTACCAATTTGTATCAAAAACCTATTTTTCCCCCAAAAACTACTCATTAGTTTCTTTGGGTGGTTGGTTCTTTATCTTGGACATTATATGATGGTTATAATGGATATTCATAACTTATATTTTATAATTCAATCAATTATAGTTATAATTACATGTTGTTGACATAAAAAATACAATATTTTTCAAAATTATGTAATGAAATGGGTAAAATTTATGTAAAAAACTAAGGCTGAAATTAATAATGAGGAATTATTAAATCTCCTCAATAATACATCTTATTTGAATGTTGAATCCAAAGTAATTCCATATTTTATTTCCTTCATCCATCCTCAAGGTTGTGATTGATACCATCCTTACAAATAGGTCCATGCCATCATTCTACCCAAGAAGTAAGGTGAATCATCTTATAACAACAAATGAAGGTCATCACAATGCTCCTCCCCCTCCACCTACACCTCCCATGAATCCTTTTGATGATATTTATATGCATATTCAATCAAAAGTGCCTATGTTTTATGATGATCAAGCCATTTTAGATTAGATAGTCATAATGAGAAATTCCATAGAGGAGATCTAAAAATGAGTATGTTTGAACTTATGTTACTTGAGGATAAGATTAGACACAGTGAATAATGAACATGCTAGTTCCAATAATAATTTTTCCTCTCCATTTAATAATTTTATGCCTCAGAAGATTTCATCTCAAGAATGGATCAAAAAACATAATACAACTAATGGCTAAAAAAGTTCTGATAAGGTTAATAAGACTCTAAGTAGAACTCTAAGGGAAATTCTTTGAAATTAGTTGATCTCTCTACCTCTGATGCATCATGTTAAGATATCCAAATATTAATATCCATATCATACAATGGATGGAAATCACAAGGATAAGTGTTAATATTTGAAGAGTAAAATATAATATATTATTGATAGTGGTGGTCCTATATCCATTAAAGCACCACTATATTCAATCACACCTTATATAAGTGAGTAACCTAATAAAATAGTGGTTAAGTCTTACAAGGAACAATTAGAAAAGGAAAATTTTATATCAGCAAAAATTATAAAAAGAAAATTTACATAAAAAACCATTCAAAAAATAAAAGTTACATCAAGAAAATTTATAACAACAAAAGTTACATAAAGAGAAGTTTTGAAGGAAGAAGAGTCTACAAGAGAAAGAATGTACAATAAAGAGGAAACTAAGAAATAAAATTTGGATAAGAAATAGGTTCCTAAGAATTGATTTAGAAATCAAGATGTACCTAAGAATACTAATGTCACAAGCATGATTTCCAAGGGGGTAACTATAAAGCATTCCTCGTATATAAATTTCATGATCATTTCCTCACATAGATGGTAAGTAATGCACAAATGTCATAGTTGGTCCCAATTTAAAAATTAATATATATTATATGACACTTTTTAAGTCTCTTGGATATGACATTAAACACTTGAATACAACTATGGCATGTGACTGTTTCACATGAGCTATTTTGTGGCATGTATCTATTCACAACAAATTATAGAACTTTAGATTTCAAATTGATCCTACTATAGCTCAATAAAATGCTATATTGGGAAAATCATGGGTCACATTGATGGGTAAAACATTAGAAAAGATAAATTACTACATTGCATTCAACATTTGAGGTGACACATTTTATATGTCAAATAATGGAACATTTTCAAATCAAGAATAACAAGTGGAAACTATTTCCTCTACTAGTACAATTAACATCTAATTCTCCTATGATCAAAACTAAGGTACATAATATAAAGGATGATAAAACTTTAAAAAAACTACCAAAATATGTTGTATTTTATTATACATATTCTATGAGAGATATAAAATGTAATGTATGTCATGCAAGTGTGATTATATGTAAGAATATAACACCACACGTACAACATTAGAATTCAGTGAGTCAAGAGTTTTTATATAATGCACAATTACTATTTCCAAGTCTTTAGTTTGGTGATTGAATATACATCTAAAACATAATCCATTGTATATAAATTCTTGATGTTTGCTTCATTACTTATTCCTACTACTATTATATCTTGACATACATGTCTTCATATGCTCTTACATTGATCATTCTTATAACTCTTTGCTTCATTTTTTCTTGGCCCTTAACTTTTGATTTTGTATCCTAATACAAACATCCATGTTTTATATCTTATATTTATATGTGGTCTATCTAGGATAAAAGAAGAAATAAAGCCTAAATCACATAAGAGAGAGGCAAGAAGAGGAGAACCAAAATGAGAAATAATAAGTTCACTCAAATATTTAACATTTTTATGTATGCATTACCAATGTGTAAAACCATTTTAAAATACAAAGGAGGATTATATTATTTATATAAAATTCACATACTTTCATCTCTTTTCTTATTAACCATATATAAGGTGGCATTAAATGATAGTGGCACATGTGAGGTAGGTAAACATTAAATACATATTTAGGCATGTGCACAACATAACCACACACTAACTTGCCATAGTAAACAAGAAAACTACCTTAGTTAACTTAAATAAAGGTGAATAATATATATTTTCACCAAAATATTCCTTAAGTGTAACTTAAGGAGGTATAAATCAAAATACAAGATTATTAGAATCCTCAAAAAATAAGTACTGACAACAAGGCCTAACGAGGTACTTATTTACAAATATCAAGAAAATATAGTGTGATGATGAATGTCCATATGGATGCCAATCAATCTTGTTGAGATACATGCATGTCAAGTTTATATAACCACCAAGTCAAACTAGGAACCAATGCTCTATATGAGGTTTAGTCAAAAGAAACATTGATCTCAAGAAATTGGGTAGAAAGGACCTAAGGAAAAATTGCACACCCATCCCTGATGAAGATGTGATATAGCAATGGATGTATCTCACAAGATGATGGAAAATAAATAAAGTAGGTGATGTTACAAAATATTTATGAGTTTAAAAAGACTAAAAGGTGGTTCTAATCTAGGCTAATACAATGTTATGCGAAATGGAAGTGAACACCTATTGAAAAACTCATGATATTTTCACAAGTTGTATAATCAATCTACTACTCAAAACACTAAAATATTATGGTAATTTTGATACCATAATTTTTTTGGCTTAAAGATAATGTTATAAATTTTTAGACCACCAAGGATGGATTAGAGATAATTTTCTAAATTTTGATAGTAACAAATATGGCTACTTTTGGGTAATTATGAATCTTTACTAATGCTAGGGAAACTAGATGTCACTCACAACACAAGATGGTCATAATATTAAGGAAAGTGTTGAAAATATAGGAAAGTACACAAAATAATGTCATTAAAAGATGAAATATACTACAATCCTCATATGGGTTCTTAAAAACAAAGTTCTTAATAAGATATCCATGTACATGCGAAGAAACCAAAATCATTATTTTGCTAAAACAAAGAAAGCACACATGTACATAAAGGTGTTTTTTTTTAATAAAATAATCTCTCGTAAAAAATTCAATGAGGCACATATAAATGAGCCTCAATTTTCTCAAAATAAATGGCATAAGTAGAAGTGGCAGGGAAAACTAATCGCTAACCACTCAAGATCATGAAGAAACCCACCATAATCCACAAGTCACAAATAAATTGAATAATGATTTGGATGCCAAAAGTCACAAATAATGATCATCATGCCAAAATATACAAGGAACTAATTATTTTCATGAGTGACCCAAAATCCACTACTTAAAATAAAATGTCTAAAAAAAGTCTTCCCATAAATGTGCTATGTAAAAAGAGAAAAATCTCAATAGGGTCCTATTAATGAGGCCATGTTAGATACCCTTCACAAAGTGATAGAGAAAATAAAGTGAATTTTCAAATACAAAGGCTCACAAAAGATATGAGAGAGACAAAAACTATAAAAGTTTATTATAGGGGAGTTTGATCACCTGTTTGATCAAAACCTACCATTTAAAGCACAAGAAAGTCTCCATTACATTTTCTAAATACAATAAAAATGACCAAATAAAGGTCTATCCAAGATAAAAATTGCACCTTCTAAGTGTAATAAAATTACCATGTAAAATTACACCAAGTAAAAATGAAAAACTAACTACACCACTATGTAGAACTTGAAAAAATATCAAAGTTCAAAAAAGGTAACCCAAAAAAATTCTAAATAAAACTCAAGATATGAGCCTAGTAAGATACTTGAAGGAGGTGTCCCATAGGGTTCCACTACAATACATGTTTTACCATCAAACCTTATCCAAAATTATACTTCAATACATTTGTATAAAAAACATGAATAATAAAAAAAGAGATTTCTTATCCTCACAGATGGTGAGATATGCCTCTCAAAGGAAAGTTAGGTCCAAATTGCTCTAGGAGAACACTAACACTACCAAGGGGGATTAACCAACTTAAATATTTGTCGCAAGGAGGGTTAGAGGACTAGAATAGATTATTGAATGCTATTATTTAGGGCCTATAGTCATATGAATGGTTAGGGTTGGTAGTCTACTGATGCTATGACAATGACAAATATTAAGTAGGTCGAACAATGATCACATGCTAGTTAGGTCCATATGACCAGGGCCTAGAGATTGTGTAGGGAGTGCCATATGGTAATGATGACATCAATAAGAACATAAGAGTGTATGTTAGGGTATGATAGGCTCCACATAATAATATTATGGTGTGTTATGTAATAATATGATAATGTACCACACAATAATATGAATGATGCATAAGATGCCATGTGGCAATATAGAAGGGTCAATAGGCCACAATAGGGTGACACCTAGATGTATAGACAATGTAGTTAACAAGAAAAAATGACAAATAAAATGCCATGTGGTATCAATAGGAACAAGTTATAGGTTTATATGGACTGAAAAAATTGTATAGACCAAAAAATTGCTGAAAAACCCAAACAATTCCATGAAAAAACTTTTAAAATTATGAAATATGTACAATATAGATTGTGATCACAAGATTAATACCATGATATTTTTTCTAGATCTCATGGAAAAAAATTTAGATGTTTAAATCTAAATTTATATGTTAAATTAGTCTTATACACTTGACAAATATCACTCAAGGCTTTACCCTCTAGTTCTTGACCTTCTTTGAAATTGATAAAATCGTGTTCACCATTTCACTAAGCCTAAATGCTTATCTTGTAGTCTAACCTATTATTATAATTACCCAGATCACTTGTCTCCAACAATACATGTAAAATATAATATATATCCTTCATGATCAGTTTCAAAGCTCTAATAACCTTCTATGTTCTAGGATAGTTGTGTTCAAACTTGGATACTAGTGTAGACACTATTGTCCATTCTCCAACATAAGTGTTCATGCCTTCTAAACACTCAAAACTACAAATATTTCAATTTGTACATGTTAACCTATTATGTTTCATTAACCCTTATATAAGAAACTTTATAAAGGAGGTGGTAAAATACAAGTTAAATCCAACTCATTATTCATTTAGAAAATATTTGGAAAATATCTAACAAATACCTGGCAAGCACATCTTAAGCTTACACCATGCTATTACAAATTTTAACAACTAAGATATTATGCCTTATTCCTTCCTATTTTAATAGAAATTATAAGATCAGTCATATTATAGGTTTGAAGCATTCAAAGAATGATTCATGAGCCATATTTTTCAAGTTACAAGCTATATCACTACATGCACTTGCATATAGAATTATACACCATTATTTATATAAGCCAACACATAAGGGAGAACTACATATGTTTAAGGCCCTCTTTGGAGTATTTTCTATGTAGAAAACACTCATTAACAAAGGGGTCCTTTAGATTAGCTCAAATTCATGAGCCCACTAATGCATTTTTGACAAGGTGATAAGATCTAAGAGGAAGATCTAGGGTTTGAGATTCTGATATTGAGAATCTATGCACACAAACTGAACATATAATCTAAAAGGTGACAGTGTTAGTGACCAAAATTGCATTAAAGCAATTGGGCCCTTGTCAAATGTAAATGCCCAAGTCTTTAGCCAAATTATGAGTATCAATGTCTAAGTCATTAGCCAAACTACTGTTTCAAACTGTTATTTTGAAAAGGTCAAGTTCATGTTTAAGAGGCTAGGTGATTTAACTTGGTCTTTACTTAGTGTATTTCCTTTAGGAGATTTACACCAGGTATTTCCTTGTTTGAATTTGGTCTATTTTTTGTACAAAGTCCTTAGAGTATTTCAGAAAAAGTGTTCATGTAGATTGTCTAAAAGTCATATTCTTTCTAGCTTTTTTTTCACACAAAAAGCTTAAAGGCCCATTTCCTTTGGAAATTTGTCTACATAAAAATCTTGAAGGGATATTTATATTATTTTGGGTCATTTGTTTTATAATTTTTGTCCAAGGTAAAAATTCTGAAGGGAACTTGCCCTTAGAGCATTTTTCCTGCATAAAAAGCCTAAAAGAATTTTAATGACTTATTTATTTTGGCCAAAGTGTCTACAGAATGTTTGAAAGATTATTCCTTCAAGCATTTTGTCTACATAAAAAATCCAAAGGATTATTATTTTAAGAATTTTATCTACACAAAAACCCTAAAGGGTTAATTCCTTCGAGCATTTTGTCTGCACAAAAAGCCTGAAGGGTCATTTTGCCTTCAAATTTTTTTTGAAGGTTCATTTCCTTTAGGCATTTTGACCTTGAAAAATTCTTGAAGGGCACCTTTAAAAAGTCTGAAGGGTAAGTCTGGAGGGAGAAGGACACTTTCAATAAGTTTGAAAGGCACTTTTAGAATATCTAGAGGACACTTTCAATAAGTCCAAAGAGTACTTTTAAGAGATCTAAAGGGTCATTTCATAAGGCCAAAGGGAAATTTTGCAGGACAAGTGCCTTTGAAAAAAATTCTGAAAGGTATGTTCAAAAGCCTAAAGGGTACTTTTGGCAAAGTTGGTAGATAGTAGAAGGCCAAATTTTTTTTGGCATTTTGCCTGTGCAAAAAGTCCAAAAGTATTGCATTTCTTTGAGAAAAGTACCAAGTTCAATTTATATAGGGAAATTGTTTCAGAGAAAATGTCCAAAATAATTGTCCTGACAAAGACAAAATGAGCCAAGCCTCAATTATTTCAGCAAATGTGAAAAGGTCTAATTCCTTTGGCAAAACTGCAAAAGACCATTTTCTTCAGGGAAATTATTTCAAAAAAAATGTTTGAAATAATTGTTCCAATGAAGGTGAATCTTTGAGAAAATTACAAAGCTCAATTTATGCAGGGAATTTTTTTAGACAAAATGTTTGAAACAATTTTCTTGATAAAGACAAAAGGCTGAAGACTCAATTCTTATGGGAAAAGTGTGAAGTTAGAATCCTTTAGGGAAATTATCTCTGACATTTTATTTGAAATAATTATCTTGACAAAATAATCAAAAGAATTATTGTGGGATAATTATGCTGAAGAAAAGCTGAAAGCAGAAGTGCTAAAGAAGAGAAGATAAAGACAAAGGACTGAGAAGCAAATATGAATGCCAAAGAAAAATACCCAAACCAAATTGCTACAGAATAAAGTCCCCAATTTTTTTTTTGAATTACAAATATGACAATTTTGTGGATGTCTTTTGGAAGGCATTTGAACATTAACTTTAAGCTATAGGGACTAGCCATTGGGATTAAAATACTCCAAGACAGTCACCTAAGCATTAATTGTAGACCATGTGAAGTAGACATTTGTTTTCAAATAAAGGTAGATCCAATGGCACATATTTGCATATAATAAGATGAATATATTTGATGATGCACAATCAAAGTTGAATAATCAAAGGAGTATAGGAACCTCATGGGCTACCAAGTGGCATATCCTCAGGGCCAAGTAAAAGGTAGTATCCAATAATGATCCATCCCTCAGATCATGATTTGACATAGCATGTTTGTTCACCCCAACCATATATGATGGTGTATAGCCAAGGTTGAAAAGTTAGGGATCCCATGGGCAAATGTAGAAATGAAAAGTGGCACAATTGAATTAGAACTCAATCATCTCACACAAGATCTATGGATCATATTTTCTTGGGAAAATCAAATCCAATGGTGTGAGCTAATATATACTTTTCAAAGGGCTTAGATTACATGAGGAAGTGATAAGTATCTAGAGTAGAGCTGATTAATTGACTTAGTCATTCTTAGAGCCCATAGATGCCTAATTATATCTAATGTGGGATGCTAAATGTTAGTATGTGGCAAGCTTTGGTCTAAAAGGTTAAACTTGATGGCTCTTTCCTGGTCAGGAAATGAGTCAAAGCATAGAATAAAGTCCATGAGTCATTTCAGAGCAAATATTTCCAATCATGATCATGGATATTTCTTTTTTCATGTCACAACTAGATCATTCTTGAGCCATCATTGTAAAAACATATTTTTCCATGGTGCACAAAAAAAAAGAAAGGCAACTATCCAAAAGGTTTCAACTATGAAAGTAACTATTCACTGGTGTCTCCAGGTAGTTACACATGGTATCAAGTTTTTTAGGCCTCTACCATGAAACTCACCTTCTAGGTAGGTGTAAAGGGGTATCTTTAGGTAGTTTTACATAAGGACAAAGTTTGTTTGGATCTTTAAATGATTTTATCCTTCTAACTATGCAAATAAGTGGTTAAGAGCATCTCCAAGTGGTTGAAAGTACTCATAATTCCTTGTAGAGGTAGTTGTAATAATTATTTTCTTGCAAATGGACAAAAATCTCAAGCATGGCAAAGGGCATATTCTAGCTAAAAATATCTTGGCAAACTTGAAGGTTTGTTCTAATTTTTTTCAAATTATGACCCATAGTTCTAGAATTGAGAATGGTAAAAATGTATAAATAGAATGCTTATCTTCTATTCAAGAGGTTGGTTGGCTATTTTGTTGGTCATTGTGTTAGTCTATGTTTTTCTTAGTATAGGATCTTCCACATTTTGGGATCACTGCTATGTGTGTTTTATCTCTCTTACTAAGGTGGTTGTAGCTATACAACCATTAGTAAGCTCTGAGATCATCTTTGTATGTATCCCCTGTCCAACATGGAGTAAATACACTATGCTTGTCCCTATGGTAGCATTTTGAAACGTTAATGTATGTAAGATTTTCTTTCAAGTTAATGAAAGTGCTTGTGGTTCTTTACTATTTTTTATTGATGAAGTGCAGTAATGTGTCTTACAAATGTTGTTGATTAGATATCTTATTCTATGCTCATCACTAGTTGTCATATTGGGTTTAGATTTGGATTATAAATCCCTTTTTGCATTGTATTTAGGAATATGTTGCTAAATAACTTGTTAGGGCACCCTAGGTTTATGTATTCAATAGGAAAAGGAAAATCACTCCTGGTAGTTCCATTAGCTTGCATTTAAGTTTTTTGATTTTTTGTAATAAATGTTGTCATGAATGTTGAAAGAATCCCTACTAATTAAAGGCCTTCATCACACCACTCTCCTCTTTTTATAAATAATTTGCCCTACCCTATCCTACCTTGAAAATAACATGCCCTTTACATATCTTAAGTCTTATTTTCCTATAGATGCATAAAACATATATAATTAACATGTATCTACATTTTATGCTTTGAATTCCAACATTGTAATCTTTTATTTAGCCTGTATGTTGGTGAAGATTATTTTGAATGAAGGTTACATCACATTCATATCTATCTCTAGTAGCTTGTATCTAGCCTAAAAAATCTAATCATTCTATGTGACAACCCTTCTTGAGTGGAACAAGTGAGTTTGGCTATGTTATAGTTAGATATATATATATCTCTTTGTTCTAATAATCCCCATGAAGATTGAATTGTAGAATCTCTCCATGTGAGTAAGTTACCCCGTAGGTCCTCTCACCTTGGTTTAGGTAGATCCAAAAGTAGCAGGGAGTTGACCATACCCTCTATAGGTGCCTCAGTCATTTTTTGCATTTAGTATAATCTTGATTCCAAACCCTTCCCAAGCTATAGTGAGATAATATCAGGTTTTTCATCATTGATTGCCATTCATTCTCAAGTGTGCAAGGTTGAGTGTATGAGGTGTATAATTAGGAACCAACTCTTAATTGGCATAATTGCTAGGGAATAATTCTTGTCACCCATGTTGCCAGGGACTACTATAGAGAGATAGAGATGTAAGTATTTCAAATTTGAAGGTTTTCTACTTGTGATTTTCTATAGTCAAACTGTCTTGGCCGTCAATGCTAGAACATTCCATTGGGGATGTTCTTAGAGTACTTAAGGCTTGATAATTAACTTCTATTGCATTTGTTGCAAAGAGATAGAAATAATATATGTTGGAAGGTGTCTTTTCCATTTTGAACATTATTTTAAAAATGTAAATGTATTTTCTTTAAATCTTATTGAGTTCAACAAAGTTTTATTTTCAACATGTATCACAATAGTTTGTTAATTGCCATATTCTAGAATTTTGATTCTAGTGCTAACCCCAACTTTATTTTATAGTTTTGAGGAAGATCAATGCCTATTTTAAATATCTTCATTTCAGATTTGAGTATTTTTTGTATTGATTTAAAAGCTAGAAGGATTGAGATCATCCATCAAAGGTGACTCATCAGAACCTTGTCTCACTACTATGTTTGCATCAACGATGAAGGAGACAAGTTTGGATTCCAAAATGGAAGTGATTGATTTGCTAAATGAAAAAGTAAATGTTATGGATTTTGATCTTGACATTAATTAGTATGACAAGTGCTTCCTCCTATATCCCCCATGTGATACTATTGAACTATTTGATGAAGATTTAGATGAACCTAAGTATGCATCATCCAAATATGAAATTTTCATGTTTGATTATCAAGCTTCCCTAGGTAAGTTTTATACCTCCATGGAAATGATGTTTGCTACTACTACATAATAGTTTTGGTGTGTGGTTAAGAGAGTCTTGACATATGATTTTGCTTATGATGATAGCATGACACAAGTAAATGAGCTACCCAATCATGATGTAATTGAAGATCCAGAGTGTGCTTTGAAATAAGTATTAGACATGGGTGTAGAATTGAGTGAATTTATTGAGAATGTGGACATTTTTAAACAACCAATTATTCTTGATGCTAGGTTTGGAAATGAAGATTTTGTTTTGAAGATGTCATTTGATGAAGATGGGGTAAGATTTTATGCCCCTGAAGATGAAAAGTTCTAAACCCCTTTCAAGCAGTACTTGGAGTACATAATTGACATTACTGATCTTGATGCACTCTTACTTGGTACTCATATGATTGAAACTAAGAAACGTGTTTATTTAAAATTTCTAAAGGAGTACTAGAATCTTTTATCTTGGTCTTATCCAAAATTGAGACCATATAGAGAGGATTTTCTTCAAAATGTCATCCTATTACAGCCTAGCAACAATACCTTTAAGCATGTGTAGAGATTGTTTTACTTCATCTTGGCCACCAAGATAATAGAAAAGTTAAAGAGACTAAGGGATGGTATAATTCTAGAGCTTCCAATTAATGGCAAGCATCTGAAGCATTTCTTCAACTATGTCTAGACAATATACCATAATATATAGTATTTTGTTGCTTTGTATTTTTGTTGTTTTGTTGCCCCTCTATTTTAGGTATAGTTACTATAGTTTCCATTTACATTTTGTTGTGTGTTCATTTACAAATCCTCCCAATCTATTTTTATTAAGTCTACCATGTTTTGTAGAGCCTTCATGGATGTTTTTTGAAAATTTCTAAGTTTTAAATCTGTAGCCCAATGGATTGGCACCTAGTCTCATGTTTTGTGGTTCTTTGCACTCCTGTAGGGGGTATGCATCCTCAAGTGAGATCTAATGTTAGTGCCCAAAATTTCACTAAATAAATTGGGACCTTTTCAAATGTAAATACCTAAGTCCTTAGCCAAATTTTGAGTATCAATGTCTAAGTCATTAGCTAGACTACTATTTCAAAGTGTTGTTTTAAAAAGGTCAAGTTAATGTTTAAAAGGCTAGGTGATTTAACTTAGATTTTAATTAATGTATTTCCTTTAGGAGCTTTGCATCAGGTATTTCCTTGTGTTAATTTGGTTTATTTTGAGTACAAAGTCCTTAGATTATTTCAAAAAAATGTTTGTATAGATTATCTAAAGGCCATATTCTTTTGAGCTTTTTATCCACACAAAAAACCTAAAGGGCCATTTCCTTCAGGGATTTTGTCTACACAAAAATCCCAAAGGGATGTTTCAATTATTTCAAGTCATTTATTTTAGACTTTTTGTCCATGTCAAAAAGTCTAAAGGGCACTTGCCCTTCGAGCATTTTTCCCACATAAAAAGCCTAAAAGAATTATAAGGAATTATTTATTTAGCTAAAGTGTCTACACAAAGTCCAAAAGAATATTCCTTCAGGAATTTTATCCACATAAAAAGTCTAAAGGATTATGCCTTTGAGAATTTTTTCCACACAAAAAACTTGAAGGGTTAATTCCTTCAAGCATTTTATTCATAGAAGAAGCCCAAAGGGTCATTTTGCCTTTATAAAATTTTTGAAGGATAATTTACTTTGGGTATTTTTCCCTTGTAAAATTCCCAAATGGCACATTTAAAAGGTATGAAGGGTAAGTATGGAGGGTGAAGGATACTTTCAATAAGTTTGAAAGGCACTTTTAGAAGATTTAGAGGACACTTTCAATAAGTCTGAAGGGCACTTTCAAAGATCTAAAGGGTCATTCCAAAAGGCCAAAGGGAAATGCTATAGGGAAAGTGCCCTTGATAAAACTTCCAAAGGGTATGTTCAAAAGATCAAATCATACTTTAGACAAAGTTGCTGTAGAGCATAAAGCCAAATTCTTTTAGGCATTTTGCATGTGCAAAAAGTCTGAAAGAATTGTATTTCTTTGAGAAAAGTACCAAGTTAAATTTATATGGGGAAATTATTTTGGATAAAATGTTTGAAATAATTGTCCTAATGAATAAAAAAGGAGCTAAGCTTCAATTCTTTTGGCAAAAGTGCAAAGGTCCAATTCCTTTGGCAAAAGTACAAAAAAACATTTTCTTTGGGGAAATTATTTTGGACAAAATGTTCAAATTAATTTTTTGACGAAGGAAAATATTTGAGAAAATTACAAAGATAATTTGTTGTGGGGAAATTATTTTGGATTAAATGTCCAAAATAATTATATCGATGAAGACAAAAGGCTGAAGACTCAATTCTTGTAGGAAATGTTCAAACTTAGAATCCTTTGGCAAAATTATATCAGACATTTTGTTTAAAAGAATTATCTTGACAGAATGCCCAAAATAATTATTGAAAGATAATTGTGCCAAAGAAAAGCCCAAAGTAGAAGTGCTGAAGATAGAAAAGCCAAAGACAAAGGCCCAAAAATAAAACATGAATGCCAAAGATAAAGACTTAAAACCAAATTGCCACAGAACAAAGTCTTTGAAGAAAGTTCCAAATTGAAAATATGATGATCTTGTGGACATATTTTGATAGACATGTAAACATCAAATTTAATCTATAGGGACTAACTATTAGGATTCAAATGTTCCAAGATAGTCACATGAGCATCAATTTTAGACCCCATGAAGTAGCCATTTGATTTCAAACAAAGGTAGATCCAATGGAATGCATTTGCATGAAACAAGATGATCCGATGGTGTGAAATCAAAGCTAAATAATCCAAGGAGCATAGGAATCCCATGGGGATGACAAGTGGTATATATTTGGGTCTAAGTAAAAGGTAGTATACAATAATGCTGCACCCCTTGGATCATGATATGACAAAGTGAATTTTCTCACCCCAGCTAGATTTGACAGTATGTAGCCAAGGTTGAAAAGTTAGGGATCCCATGGGAAAACATAAAAATGGCAAGTGGAACAACTACATGCCATAAATTAGAAATCAACAATCTCACATAAGATCTATAGCTCACATTTTATTAAGCAAAGTAGATCCAATGGTATGAGCCAAGATAAACTTTTCAAAGGGCCTAGATTACATGAGGAAGTGACAAATGTCAAGACTAGCACTGATTAATCAAATTAGTCATTCTTAGAGCCCATATATGCCTAGTTAGATCTAATTTGGCATGAAAAATGTTAGTATGTGGAAATATTTTGTATAAAAGGTTACACTTGATGGCTCTTTCTTGGTTAGGCAATGAGTCAAAGCACATAATAAGGTCCATGAGCTTTTCTAGAGTGAATATTTCCAATCATGATCATAGATCATTTTTTTTCATGTCACAATTGGATCATTACCATGCCATCATTAAAATAACATATTATTCCATGGTGTACACAAAAAAAGAAAGGTAACTATCCAAAAGGTTATAATTATGCAAGAAACTGTTCATTGACATCTCCAAAAAGTTACACATGGTAAAAAAGTTTGTCAGACCTTTGCCATGAAACTCACCTTCTAGGTAAGTGTAAAAGGGGGCATCTTTAGGTAGTTTTGTATAAGTAAAAAGTTTGTTTGGATCCTCAAATGATTTTGTCCCTCCAGATGTGCAAGTGAGTAGTCAAGAGCATCTCAAGTAGTTTTAAGTCCTCATCATTATTTGTAGAGGTAGTTACAATAGTGATTTTATTACAAATGGATGAAAATCTTAAGCATGACAAAGGGCATATTCTAGCTGGAAGTATCTTGGCGTACTTGAATTTGTATTATATTTAAACAAATTGTGACCCATACTTATAGAATTGAGAAGAGTAAAAAATGTATAAATAGAAGGCTTGTATTCTATTTAAGAGGCTGGTTAGCGATTTTGTTGGTCATTGTGTTGGTCTATGTCTTCCTTAGTATAGGCTCTTTCACATTTTGGGATCACTGATGTGTGTGTTTTGTCTCTCTTGCTAAGGTGGTTGAAACTGTATAGCCATTATCAAGCTCTAAGAACATCCCTATATGTCTCCCCTATCCAAAATGGAGCAAAACACCATGCTTGTCCCCATGGAATTATTGTGAAACATCAATATATGTAAGATTTTATTTCAAGTTAATGAAAGTGCTTGTGGTTCTCTACTATTTTTCCTTGAAGAACAAAATACAAAAGATAAATGATAGTGGTGATCCTATCATTGATACATCAATCAATAAATGCACTCAACTTATGGATGCATATTTTACGACACAAGTGAAAAAATATCAATTATGGGTATAAGAGGATGATTAAGAGCAAAACAAGTTTCATTTGAAAAACTTAAAGCAAAAAAAATTCAAAAGGAAAAATAAGAACAAATAATGTTACAAAAAGATCAAGATGAAAATTAAATTTTATAAAAGGCACAAATGAAAAGGAACAATTACAAAAACAATGTATTGAAAAGGCAATGTTACAAAAAGAACAATGATAGAAATTACAAAATCAAACTCAAGATAAGAAAAAATTAATTCTAAAAATATGGTTTCTAAAAATTGGGTTTTCAAAATACCACATTCCTATAAAATAAAATGATACAAATATGATTGCTAAGAATCCAAACATTATCTATTTCATGTATAGAGGTACAAAAAGTTAAGGTCAATACTACAAAGTTTATGATTTTATCCTCAAATAAAGAAATCAAGTCAAAAATTACCTCTTTCCATAGTGTTCAAGCAAAGATACATGACTATTCTATAACCCATAATGAGATGCAATGTTTTGAAAATGATGAACAAACATAAGAAAAACAAAATTTCAAGAAGGAAACTCCAATCTATGGTGCAATTGGTTTTTCATACATAGATTCTAAAAAAGGTATATCACAGTTTCATAAAAAACCTAAGAAGATAACTTTATCCTATGATAATGATTACATTGAGGATTATGATCCTAATAATATAGAAGATTGGTATGATCTTGATGATACTAATTATGTAGCATATGAATATGACACACATGATACAAGTCCCTTATAAAGGCATCCTATTGTCAAACTCCTTGGATTCTAGTAGAACATTTTCCTTGTATATAAAACCTTTGTTAATATTAAAATATCTGAAAAAATTCAAAAAAATTAAATAATAAAAAAAATACAAAAACATTTAAACAAAGAAAAAGTATACAAATATTTAGCATTCACATGTTTACTAGTTTTTACATATGTTGTCTAATTTATTTTAGTAGATAACATATTATTTATACACACACATATGTTTCATGGGTAGTAGAGTGTGATACGTGTATACATGAGATCTATGATACATGAGTATGCAGATGTTGGACCTTTCCTTTTCTCGTGTGACACACTACATTGGGGGAATATTGCTTCTATTTGATCACAATTGACATAGGTTCCATTATTTTATGATCATTATCCATGATCACATTGAGATTATATACCACCATCTACACATAATTATACTCATGTTACTATTGTACATAATGTACTTGATATGTTATTATACATGTTTTTTTATAATATATGTATGGAATGACCAGTATGACATACTTATGTTAGCTGCTTATATTTCATTTACTCCATCTCTTCATATGGATTTATTATGTGTAATTATTATTTGCTTTAGTATATTGATTTTAGAACATTTTAATATGTTCCTTATTACTTAGAAATAGTGCCTTGAGTGTTACTTATTTATTTGGGTGTGGACATTTGAATATATCCATCCCTTGAGTGTGCAACATTTGAATATGCCCCTTGTATTCAGTCTCCTTAGACCTCTATTTACGTAATATTAAGTAGTCATGTGTGTGATTGATTTTTTTTAATATTGTTAATTATATATTTGGACATGATCCATATCATGTATCTTAGGGCTTGTTAGGTTTAGTTAATACAAGCTTCATTTATACATTTGGTTTGACATGATACTACTATATGTTCTTGACTACATGATTGATAGAGACACAAAATAATTATCTTATCTTTTTTGGATAAGGTAATTATCACTTTTCACTCCCCTCACCTCAAAATGGGGCCATATTAGTTGGTGTATGTCATAGATACATGAATTCACACACATATAATTGATAGAATTGGTAGAATTTGATATAGTTTACATGATTCAAATATAAACTTGAATTGAAATCTTATACATTTGGCATTAATTTGGGACAACATTTTTTTATATTTATGATTTATATTATACCTAATTACAAAGTAAAGGTGAAATTTTGATAGATATTTCATATTGAGATACATTTGAGGTGTATATGCCATGTAAATGCACCAAATTATATATACATTATTCACACTATACCAATATTCATGCACTAACCTTAATAAAATGCATTATTTGAGATTTGATCAACTGTTATTATTGGCTCCTTTGATTAGTACAATTGAGATTTTTTCCCTTGATGGACTTGGCACTAATTATATTATTTTGGGTTAATATGGTTATAACATTTGACTCAGGTGAGATTGGCTATATTATGTTTACATTTATGTTGTGCGATTGATATTCAGTGCTCTTGATAGACTTGACATAACTCACCCTTACACAAGACTATGTGGGTATGATAACCCTCCAATTCCCCTCTTCACATCTCAAATGTTTAATTATGAACCTCTCTCCAATGCTTTAGCTAAGAAACATCATCACCAAATTAATCTATCAATGGGAAACATGGTTACATCGACACACAAGTGTACTTCTTCCTTTTTTTTTTTTTTCTTATTTTAAGCAATTTCAATTATTCATTTTTAGATTATATACACTAATTACACCTATAACATGCTCTTGGATATAGGTCATACACATGAAACAAATTAAAATAGGGCTCAAGTCAAATTAAGGTGTGTTTTATACACCATGGCATGAATTTATTTGATGGACTTGGCACTAATTATATTATTTTGGGTTAATATGGTTATAACATTTGACTCAAGTGAGATTAGCTATATTATGTTTACATTTATGTTGTGTGATTGATATTCAGTGCTATTGATAGACTTGACATAACTCACCCTTACACAAGACTAGGGGTATGATAACCCTCCAATTCCCCTCTTCACATCTCAAATGTTTAATTATGAACCTCTCTCCAATGCTTTAGCTAAGAAACATCATCACCAAATTAATCTATCAATGGGCAACATGGTTGCATTGACACACAAGTGTTCTTATTTTTTTCTTATTTTAAGCAATTTAAATTATTCATTTTTAGATTATATACACTAATTACACCTATAACATGCTCTTGGATATAGGTCATACACAGGCAACAAATTAAAATAGGGCTCAAGTCAAATTAAGGTGTGTTTTACACACCATGGTATGAATTTATTTCCTTTAAACTAGATTAGGGGGGAATAGAGATGCTTAAATCTATATTTATATGTTAAACTAGTCTTGTACACTTGAAAAATATCACTCAAGGTTATGCCTTTCAATTCTTGACCTTCTTTACATCTGATAGGGTCATGTTTCCCATCTAACTGGACCTAAATGCTTATCCTCTAGTCTGACTCTAATATTTTGATTAACCATATCATTTGTAGCCCATAGTAAGATTAAAATTTGATATATATCCTTCAATATCAGTTACTGATCTCTAACAACATTTTATATTACTAGATAGTTACATTTAGATTTTGAAAATAGTGTTGACACTATTGTCCATTCTCCATCGTAAGTGTCTGTGCCTTTTAAACACTCAAAATTACAAATATTTATATATGTATGAGTTGGATTATTATGTTTCGTTAACTCATCCTTGAAGAAATTTTTAAAATAGGTGCTATAAATACAAGTTAAAGTTAAATCATTAGTCATCTAGAAAATGTCTATCAAATATTTAACACATATCTAACAAATACCTAGCAAGTGCCTTTGGGATTACACTATGCTATTAAAAATCAATTACATGACTAATCTATTTAGCCCTATTACATCTTATTTTCATATCATTCATAGAAAAAATTATGTTATAGGTCTGAAGCATTGAAAGAATAACTCATGAGCTATATTTTTAAAGTTACAAGCTAGATCACTAGATGCATTTGCATATATAATTATTCACCATTGTTCACACACAAAGCAACACATAGGGGGGAACTACATATGTTTGAGGCCCTCTTCAAGGTATTAGCTATGTAGGAAACACTCATTGATAGAGGGGTCATTGAGGTCAACTCAGCTTCATGAGCCCACTAACCCATTTATAACAACATGACAAGACCTAAGAGGGGGATCTAGGGTTTGAGCTATATTCTAATGTCAAAAACTTGTGCATGCGATATGAACACATAATCTAAAAGGCAATAGAAAACCCAAAAATATCTAGTGGAAGTTTCATCAATAGTCGATACTTCGTATAGGACATATGCATTGAAGCATGAATAATAATGCCAATGCAAGTCTCCATAGGGTGGTGCAAATGTCTTTACTAATAGAAAGCTAATTTTTAAAATTTGATGACTGGATCATAATATTCATACAATCTATTTCTAAACATGTATTACTAATGTTTACCTATGCATCAATGTATAAGCTAAGTAAAATTTTTTCCTTTGTGTATTATTATAAAAATATTGAATGTTATACTTTTTATATTTGACATACAATTAAATTTAGTATTTACTATCTAAATATCACTAGAATATAAATTCATTAATTAGGATAATTTTAGAGTAAATTCTTCCTTAATTTATTAGGATACTCTTTCATGTTAATCTTTATTTCCAAAAAGTGTTAAAAATTTGGTGAACTCGCATTATATTAGAAGATTGCCAAGCCTTATGTTTCCATTATGGTTTCAACCTTATTTTTATATTTTATAAATTTTTTCCCTAGGGTTTTATATTTTACCTTTGATTTCCCATTTTACCATAGGGTTTCATCTTCTTGTTGTTAAGATTTTGAGTTCATACACTAACAAATTTGTTTTCATTTATTGGCTAAATTCTACCTAATACTAGATAAAATTCAAAATTCCTTAAGAGGTTTTTCATATTCATGTTTATATAATAACAAACCTCATTTTTTTCACTATTATTTTATATGGATTTTTTTTGATTTTACAATTCACTATTTTTAGTAAATCTTGACATAAAAGGTAAATGTTGTAGTTTTTTTTCAATTAATTTATGGGTTTAGTCAAATTCAATATTTTAATGAATAACCTCTCTTAGATTTATGAAATTCATCCTTGATTTATTACAATTATTGATTCTTTATTGGGGATATTTTAGGGTTTTGTTTACAGTGCATCCCACATTGTTTGCTTCATGTTTTCTCCACAACAACTCAATTTTCAAATTACTCAGAGGTTTTTCATATTCATGTTGATATAATAAAAAAAATTATTCATCAAAATTATGTATGGATTTTTCATATTTTTTAATTTACTATTTTTAGTAAATCTTGACATGTAAGATGTAAGGGATACCTATTTTTATCTATTTTTGGCGTTTTGATTATTTACTATTTTTTCAAAAAAATCCTTTCTTATATTTTTCAAATCAACCAACCAATCTCTTGAAATTACTAGTCTTCATTATGCACATATCAAGGTTTGTAGTTAAGATGACATCCTCTAACCCTCATCATCCTTTATATTAAATATTTAATCTTCTTGATGATCAATACATTGATTATGAGGATCTCATGGCTAAAAAAAATTTCAATAACAAGCCTTATTTTCTAACAACCCTTTACAATTATGCTAATGAATGGACCAATAAAGATGTATGTATAAATATTGATGATAATATAAAGACTAACAACACCACTTTTGATGGCTCTTATGATTATGATAATCACACCACATTCTTATAAAGTGAGTGTTTTCTATCATTCATATGTATCTCTTATAATTTGTTCATTTTACACTTTAGAACATTTAAAATGGATAAAATGAACCTCTTCCTCCTCTTAACCCTAAGGAGGGTGATAAATACTAAGGAGGTCCATGATATCACTGCTCCAAGGGGAAATGTAGCCTATCCTATAATGTCAAATGAAGGTAACTAACATACCCTTACTCAAACCCCTTCACCTCACACATTTCATATAGATGGTGTGTGTATGCATAAATAATTTAGAGGTACCTAGGGTTTATGATTGGGAAGCCCTTAAGGATCAAATCATCATTATGAGTAAGTCAATAGAAGAGTTACAACATCCAAATCAATATTTGGTTACAAAGATCACATCATGGGAACATAATAACACACATAAATATGTTACTATTAATCATGTGTTTGCATCTTCATTTAGTAATTTTATGCTTAATAATATTTCATCTTAAGATTGGAAGCCACAAAAAAATACATCTATAATTAGTGCTTCAAAAGGTGGACAAAATGATAATAAGAGTTCAAGTGAAATTCTAAGAGAAATGGTTCAAAATAAAGTGATCTAACTTCTTCCTCTACAAATTATAATGAAATTAAAATACTATTGCACATATCATAAAATGTATGGGCATCATACATATATTTTTTTTACCTTGAATAAAAAAATACAAAGATAAATGATAGTGGTTATCTTACAATTGATACATAAATTAAACAACCCACTCACCTTATGCATGTATGTTTTACAACACAAGTGAAAAAAGAACAAGTATGGGTACCAAAAGGATGATTAAGAGTAAAAAAAAGTTATAAATGTAAAAATTAGAGAAATACAAAATTCAAAAGGAAAATCAAGATCAAGAAATGTTAAAAAAATATGAAGATGAAAATGCAAAATTATAAAAATCATAAAATGAAAAGGAACAATTATAAAATCAATGTATTGTAAATGCAATGTTGTAAAAAGATAAAGGATAAAAGTTACAAAATAAAACTCAAGATAAGCAAACAAAAATTATAAAAAGAGGGTTTATAATAAACAAATTTTCAAAGCAAGACATTCCTACAAAATCAAATGATACAAATATGGTTGCTAAGGATACAAACATCATATTTATTTCATGCATAGAGGAACAACAAGTTAAGGTCAATAATAAATAGTCTATGTTTTCATCCTCAAATAAAGAATACAAAGGAAAAAATTATCCCTTTTCCTAGTGTTAAAGCAAATATAAATGACTCTTCTATAGCCCATAATGAGATTCAACATTTTGACAATTATGAACATACTCATGAAAAACAATTTTTTCAAGAAGGAAACTCTAATCTATGGTGCAATTATTTTTCCATACATAGATGCTCAAAAGGACATATCACAAGTTCAATAAGAACATAAGAAGATAAATTTATCATACGATATTGATTACATTAATTATTATGATTTTAATAATAATAATGAATATTGGTATGATCCCAATGATACTGATTATGCATAATATGAATATGATATAGGGCCATCATAGAGGAATCCTCTTGATGATCTCCTTGGATTATAGTAGAAATTTTTATTTATACATAATTTTTTTTTAATAATTCAAATATCCAAAAAATTTCAAAAAAAATAAAAAAACAAGAAAATATAGAAACATTAAAATAAAGAAAAAATACAAATTTTTTTAGCATTTCACATGTTTACTAGCTTTTGCATATGTTATTTATTTGTATGTTAGTACATAGCATATTATTTATATACACACATATGTTTCATGGGAATTTGAGTGTGATAAAAGCATACATGAGATCCATGATACATGAGCATGTAGATGTTGGACCTTTATTTTTCCTATGTGGCACACTACGTTGGGGGAATCTTGCTTCTATTTGATCATAATTGACATAGGTTCCATTATTTTATGATTATTTTCCATTATAACATCAAGATTATATACAAGCATTTAAACATGCCTATACTCATGTTACTATATTACACAATGTACTTGATATGCTATTCTACATGACATTTTTCTACATATGTATGAATGGACTAGTATGACATGCCCATTCTAATTTCTTATAATTCATTTACTTCATCTCTTCATATAGATTACTTGAGTGTGATTTTTTTTTCTTTATTATCTTGATTGAGAAACATTTGAACATGTTATTTTTTTTATCATAATTCCTTGAGTGTTTATTGTTTCTTTGGTGTGTGGACATTTGAATATGTCCTCCCCTTGAGTGTGAAACATTTGAACATGCCCCTTGTTTACTGTCTGCTTAGATCCATCTTTGCATGACATTGAGTACTCTTGTATATGTGCTTGATTGTTTGTTGATATTGTTACTTGTAGATGTTTCCATGATCCATTTAATACATCTTAGGGATTATTATGTTTGGATACTATAAGTTTCATTGAGTACATCTACTTTGACATGATACTACTATATGTTATTGACTACATGATTGACACAAATACACCATAATTGTCTTACCCTTTTGAGATAAGGTGATTATCACTTTTCATTCCACTCACCTAAAAAAAGGGGAATATAAATGGGAACATGTTATATATACATGAATCAACATTCATATGGTTGACAAAATTGGTAGAATTTGATATAGTTTACATAATTTAGATATACACTTGGGAAAAAATCTTATACATTTGGCATAGATTCAGAACAAAGTTTTTTAGATTTGTGATACATATTAGACATAATTATAGATTAGAGGTTAAATTTTTATAGATACTTAATCTTGAGACACATTTGAGGTGCACGTATCATGTAAACACACTAAATTATAGATACATTATTCACACTATACCTATATTCATGCTTCATTCTTACCAAGATTCACCATTTGAGATTTTATATATTACAATAGTTGGATTATTTTATTAGTGAAATTGACATTCTATGACCTCAATGGGATGGAAATATTTCAAGTATTGAAAGTTGATATGGTTAACACCATTTGATTTTGTCAAGATTGGGTAGATTATGTTTACATATGAGTTGTGCATTTGAGATTTAGTGCTCTCGATGGACTTGGAAAAAATAATCCTTACACCATATTGGGGGAATTGTCACCCTAAAATTCCCCTCTTCACATTTCCAAGATTTATTTATGAACCTCTCTCCAATGCTTCATCTAGGAATCATCATTACCAAAGCAATCTATTAAGGGGAAACATGGCTGCAACAACACACATATGTACTCGCTTTTTTTCTTTGAATCAATTTCAATTATTAATTTATAGATTATATGCACTAATTACACCTTTAGTATTATCTTGGTTTTATATCATATTCATACATCAAATCAAAATATGGATCAAGTTAAATAAAGGTGTATTTTACACACCATAATACACATTTATTTCCTTTGAACTAGTAATTATATCATTATGCATTACTAGATTAAAAGGGGGGAGCATGTATATGATTAAATATTGATTTATATATTAAAATTGTCTTGTAAACTTGAAAAATATCACTCAAGGCTATGACTTTTAGTTTTTGACATTGATTTTAGCTGATAGGCTTGCTTTCACCATCTCATTAGGCCTAAATGCTTATCTTGTAGTCCAACCTTATTATTCTAACTATCCAAATCACCTGTAGCCCATAGTACATGTAAAATTTGATATATATCCTTCAATATTAGTTATAGATTTCAAAAAACATTATATGTTCCTGGATAGTTACATTCATACTTGGACATTAGTGTTGATGCTACTATCCATTCTCCAACACAAGTGTCTATGCCTTCTAAACACTCAAATTTGTAAATATTTTGATATGTATGGGTCGACCTATTATGTTTCATGGAATAGAAACTATTTAACAATCCTTTGTAAGATAATTCTAAGAAGGAACAACAAGTGCAAATGGCATATAATGCACATCCTCCTCCATCAAATTATGGGCACCCATTATATGGGATTATTGGCACTTATATGTGACATAAACCTCCTATGGTTCAAAGACCTTACATTTATTTTAATGATAGTGAGATTAAAGATGATGAATTAGATATTTATTCTTTATTCATTTGATCATACCTTGATAAACACACTATATGAAGTGTTGGGATTGATAATGGTGCAAGCAAGAATGTTTACACCATGACATTACTTACACACTTGGGTTATATTCATCATGATTTTCATATTTCTACTAGATTAGTTAGAGCATTCGATGGGACCTCCCATGAGTTCCTTGGTGAGATTGACCTACCTTTACAGGTTAGTCTCACACATGTGGTTACTACCTTTTCAGTTATACCTTCCATGAGAATCTTTGATATGTTATTGGGAATACCTTGGATCTATACACTTCCAAAAATACCTTATATAGTGCACAGGTGTGTTAAATACATTCATGTAAATGAGGTAATTATAGTTTTTAAAATCCCATATGAGCATCCTTTTGAACAAGAAAAACTTATACCCAAAAAATTATCAAACCTACTAAGGTTAATACACTATAAAAGGGTAAACAACATGCAATCCTCTTTACTAGGTTACCAATACTTGAGAGACCATTAAATTAGAGATATATAGTGGATTTCACATAATCCCCACCTTCTATTATGCACCATTTTTAGACATCTAGAGCACTTAAACATGTTTCTCCTATTGTTATTCCAAAGAAAACATAGAGCACACAAATGGGTTACACAAACTCCTATTCCTTATATTTCTAATTCAATACCTCAAAGTTCTATTATACATATGTTGAGCATCACAAACACTATAGTGACAAATATTTCACCTATACATGCTCCTTGGTAGTACCACAAATTCTTCCCACCAGGTTCTGAGTGGGGATATACCTATGACCATTCTTTGGATGGAATCATTGGATGATATATCCTCTTCACATATTCCAAAAATACCAAAAAAATAAAAAACAAAAAAAAATTCAAAAACACTTTAAGCACATACATACTCTATTAGATATTTGGCATCTATGTGTTAGTTTCATGTTAAGGGATGGCATATTAGTTACTTCTACATACATATTTGATTCAAAATTTTATGTGAGTATGATATAGGCATGTAGAAATAGATGATCCATTCTTATTTTAGATGTTGGACCTTTCCTCTACTAATGTCATATGGACATTATGGACATCCAACTCTATGATCTTGATAATTCTAGGTTATATCATTTTATGGTCACTTTACATTATCATGTTTTCAGCTCATATGTGTACTTATACATGCCTTTATCCATAATTATATATTTCACAGGGTACTTGATATGCTATGCACTTTAACTTTTTTACTAACACATTAGATCCATGGGATAATATGATATGTTTATGTTGGTTGATTATGATTTCCTTTATGCACTTCCTTGAGTGCTCCTTTATTTATGGCCCCTATGACCGTGTGTCCTTTCTTTGACATTTTAATATGTCATTATTTATTTCATGGAAATTTGAATATTACATTCTTGTTTTTGTGGACATTTAACTAAGTCATGTCCGTTAGATTATGTGACATTTGAACATGCTCCATGTTTGTAGTCTCCTTGAACCACTGTATACTGACTTGATTTTGAGTGCTCTTGTGTGTGTGATTGACTTATTTGTTGAGATTTTAATATTAATATTAAGATGTTTCCATGATATTTATCATTCATTTTAAGCCTTAATGTGATCACATTATTCTATGTGCTTCAATGATACATTTACCTAAACATGTTCTTCTATATGCTACATGGTTACATTCATAGATTATAAAGTTGTTTTATCCTCTTAAGGTGAGGTAATTATGAGTTTGTATTCTTACCTCACCTTAAGGGGGGTCATATCAATGGGGGCATAGTTATCATATTCATTGGGGACATGTCATATAGGAATGGCTTCCACACATTCACAATTTTTAGATTTAGTGGGGACATGCTTTAGAAACATGTTCTCCACACTTATTTAGTATTCGACACATACAAATTTAGTGGGGGAATGTTTTGGAAACATGTCCTCCACATTGGAACTTATTTTAGTTTTTAAATTTCTCCATATATAGTGGGGGAATGATTTTGAATCATGTTATCCACACTTACATAATTTTTGAATTGGCCAAAGTACATAATTATATGATTTAGATTCATAGTTGTGTTAGATTTCTATACATTGGAACACTTACTATACATAGTTTCAACATGAGACATATCTAAGTTGTATATGGTATGTAATGTGTGCCTAATATTACAAAATCCAAATCAATTTCAGATTTGAAAACACTCTTAGGGACTATCATCACAGACCAGGATGTACTTTTTAAGACTATATTAAGCCAATATACTACAATAATTGTTAGATTTTGGTATGATTAAGGTGATTAAATCACTCAATATTTCAAAATTTTTAGGTTAGACTTGATTTTATCATCCAACCTAACCAATTTGATAATATGAGCTGACTTTGTTCATTCATGCTCATTAGGTTATATGTATGATTGGGTTGCATGGTTGAGCTAATCTCAACTACTCGGTAGAAACTCACCTTTTCTCCAATGTTGGTGGCATGTGCCTTAAAATATATATCTATATCTCCTTAGATATATATAATTTATAGATCTATACATATTTGTCCTAATCTCATTTTTATAGCCTTATAAAGATATATCTTTTAAATCAACTTGCCAATAGATAAGGTAGTTACATCGATACACATGTGTACTCTTAAACATTACTATTTTAATTTAAATATTTTAAATACTTTTACTTTTAGATTATGTGTATTGATAATATATTATAACACACTCTTAATTACAGATTAGTCACCAATAAAACACTTAAGTTGGACTCAAGCAAAGGCAAGGTGTGTTATACACACCTAGGTACATATTTATTCTACTTTAAACTAATAATTTTATTACTAGATTAAGGGGGGTGTAAAATTTATATGATATTTATGTATTTATATATCTACTCAATCCTATACACTTGGAATAATTAGACCTTGGTTATTCTTCTAAGTTCTAGACCTTTCCCACTTTCATAAGTCTCACATCTGCTCTATCTTATGCCCCTTAGCCTATCTCTTGGTATAAATAGTATTATGTTGATGACCTAGACCTTCCATCTTGACTAAAATTATTAAAAACAACTTAAATTTCACCTTTATAAGTTTTAAGTTTGCACCTAATTTCTTATTCTTTGGACATTATCCTTCCAGACAGACACTTGCATCGATGTAGGTATCTTGCTCCAATGCAAGTGTCGAGTGATCTAAAGTCATCTAATTTACAAATTCAATGTATACTAATGGTTGGAATAAGTGATTTAATGAGATTTAATTATATAAATGTATTGATATAAATAAAATATCAATACTCATTCATTCCTCACCTAAAAACTTCTTACCTACTCACTAGACAACTTACAAAAGGCATTTAATCAAGCACTTAAGTGAGAAAATATTTGATGTTTTCTCCTATTTATATATCAATAATGGGGAAAACATAAAAACATTTCTAAATTATTTAAGGATAAACCCATGAGATATATTTAACAAGTTACAAGCTAGGTCACTATTGTACTTGCTTATAACATTTGCATGATTCACATACAAGTCAACACATAAGGGAGAACTACATCAATTTGAGGCCATATTTAGAATATTGGATGTGTGGGAAATTATTATTGATAAAGGGGTATTTGGGGTCTAATAAAAACTATGTGCATAATAAGCCATTTTCCCCCAAGGTCATTATGAAGATGAATAACTAGGGTTTTATAATTTCATGAGGAGTGACAGTCCATGACCTAGATTTGAATGGACTAGAGTAAAAGCGAAGACAAACCCAGAAGCATCTAGGTGGTCAAATTTTATAGTAGATATTTCATATAGAGAATATAAATCAAATTTTAATAGTAGCATAAATGCAACCATCCAAAGCTAATACTTGTGTCTGTAGCTCTAGAGGCATTCAATCAAAAATCTGATGATTGTTCTAAAATATTCTTCCAATCTACTTCCTACTTGTTTTAGATATATAACTTCATTAACATAAGAACCAACTAAGAAAATTAATTATTTATCATTTCCATATCTATCATAGTTTAACTTACTATTTTTTGTTTATCTCAATTTAATGAATTTAACATATGCTATATTTGAGTTTAGCATCTAATTGGCCTACTATAGAGATAATTTATCACCCTGGTATTTTAGGTTATCTTTATCCCCTTTCACCCTAGATAAACCTAGTATAGAATTTTTAGGGTTAAAAACTTACTAATATTCATCATTTGAGATTTTATTTTATGTAATAGTTTTCTCCTATGATTAGTGTGATCGATATTTTATGCCCTGGATGGACTTGGAACTACTTCTATTATTATGGGTTGATATGGTTACATAATTTAAATTAGGAGAGATTAGATATATTATGATTTATATATGATGCCTAAAACCTCATAATTTATTATCTTGGCTCTAATTTATTAATCATTTATCTTACCTATGATTTACTTGATTTCATGCAGGCACTTTCCTTGTTTTGACACTCTCTCTCTCTTATCTTCACTAGGATACTAGTCTTCTTTGAGGATGTATAGTATTCTTTGAAAATATGGTATTTATCTCTCTCTTTATGACCTATCATCCATCATAATCCTATATATTCTCACCTTTACTATGACTTATTACAACCCAACTTACCTTATCTCCTCTCTAGTAGGCCTCTTTAGGCTTGATTCACTTGTATTAGGTCTCTAGATATAGTTCTCCTTCTTTAAAATGGATCCTATCATCATTTATTTAATTATAATCCTACTTAGTTAAAAATTAATCCTTAACTAACCAAATTTCATGACTTCACTCCCTATGTCATTGGAATAATTCACCTTTTCATCCTCTAAGCATAGTTTCTTGTAGCCCTATTTTTGCATAAAGTTTATAGGCCCAATAAATATATAGGGTTTATTGGTAGAAAGAGACTAGTTTAGGATACCCTTTATCCTCATTAATATTAAAAAAAAAAAATTAGGTTATAAATCTCTTTAATCACTTCTTCTCTCCCAACCTCCTTGCTAATTAGGTCTCTTTAGGCCTATTACACTTGCACAATCTCGGTTTCCATACTATACTATACCTTACAAACCTAATAACATAAAAATAATAAAAATAATTTCATATAACATAATAAAAAAGTTTCATAAAATATTAGGGGTGTAAACTAAATTTAATCAAGTTTCCATTTCCAAAACCTTAGTCTAGTTATTGATAGGCCCGTTTAAGGTCGGGAGCTATAAAAAGGGAATATTTTGAGTCATGAACCAATTAAAACACTTAAAAGACTAGTATGAGGTCTGTAAAACCTTGATTCATCTTTACCAACAACTATTTTCTCATGATTAATATCAAAACACCTCCAACAAGCAAGTCTATAGAATTATGGAAACTTTCTTTAGGACTGTGTGCAATCTCATGAAGGTTTAAATTGACTCTTGATATTTAAGTGAACTATGAACATTAAAAAAGGGTCAATTACACATGTATATAATTAAAACTATAATTAAACCATGTAAATTACTTAAATTGATTAAAAATATTCAATCCAACTTCCTTAAATAGACTGTATAAAAACAGACTTTTTAAATCTTATCTAAACTACGCATTGAGTTCTCAAACTAGAGATTAACAACAAAATCCATTAAATATTAAAGGAAGACAAAAATATAAGGTTGAATAAATACCAATAGTCATTGGAAATCCATAAGGATACTCTTAAAATATTTTTATATTCATTGATAACTTGTATAGAAAATAATCATACATAAAACTTGCACTGCATGCAAAGTTCTCTTCTTAATCTTTATGTTAATATTGTATTTATTGAATATCCACTTATATTATTCAAAGTTATCCTATCATAATAATATCCTTAAAAACACATTATTCATCTAAATTCATTTATATTCTCATATTATTCCCAACAAATAAGAAAACTCCTTCTTTATGGCTAACTCCTATGTAGGTGGCAGTTATAACTTGATGTTTCTTGATTTACATTATGCTTGACCATGAATTGTACATTGAGAAAAAATTAAAACACCTCATAGGAACCTATAGGACCATTTACTAATATTTAAACAAAATACCAACTTTTACATTTCATAAACAACCCAAAATACCACTCTAAGCTAGGTTTTAGAATTCAAATTTTCAAATCTTGTGTTTTGGTGGAAAACTCCAAAAATGAACTCAAACACACAATATAAAGACTTATAATGAATAAAAATAAACATAATGGTCCTTATAATACCTATAAAACCCACACAAGACCAAAAATGCCTATAATGAACTCTAAAACATATTAACATCTTATACTACCTTTTGATTCTCTGCATCATACTCCATGACTGGAAAAATTTGATCTCCTCCTCAAATTTGCTTTTTCTAAATTATTCCTTGATTTTTTATTCTTAATATTTTTATATTATGAGATATTTTTTATACTTTTACCCTTATCTTTCTCCTTTATTATTATTTGGTTCTTGTGTCTTTGTCTCTTAGCTTTATCTTGCTTCTTTTTCAATTCATCCTCTATCTCCATGAAGTATATGACCTAATACAACTCTTTTCTTTCTTCATATTCTATCTCATCCATATCATATTTATATTCCTCATGATTTTAATGAAATGGCTGGTTTTCATTCTTCACTCCAAATTTTACTCCATATCTTCCTTGTTCATTGGTCATGCTTGGTTCATACACTCCTTGCTAGTCTATCCTCTCAACAATGCTGATTCCATTGTATTCATGCTCTCATGTCCTCTGTTACATATCCACACTTTCCATAATCAATCATACTCTCATTGGATACCTCTTCATGATATTCCACCATATCATGGTGAGTCTTCTCAAAGCCTTATATCTTATCTTACATTAGCATATCCTTAACTAATTTAATTTAATCATAGCATAACATTTATTAGAAAACTTTAATCTTGATATCATTATGCATAACTTAAACCAACTTAGTTGCAAAATTATCAATTAAACAAATGAAATTTTAACTTTACTCTTTCTTTAATTTCTTGTATCTCTCCTTCTTTTGAGATACCTCTTAAACTAGTTCTTAGAATAAGATTGTCATCTCCTTAATTTATAAATTCTATCATACTCTTACTCCTTCCTTGGATTACCTTATGACTGATCTTGTCCACCTCAAAACATGCTTTCTTTATCCTATCACTTCATTTGTGAGTACCATGGCTATCCTACACTTTTCTTAGATCTATCATGAGCTATTTTACCTCATTTTTTACTTTATCGATGTGTTCATGGAGTGACTCCCTCTCTTGCATCTTCATACCTACATCATAATTATTAATACATACCAAATTTCACTCATGAGACTTGATAGTCTCTTCAAGGACCTCATCTCTCTTGATTTTGATTTATTTTTCCAAGCCTTTCTAGGATTCTCTCTCTTCTTATTGAATCCCTTGTCATTTACTCTTAACCTTTGATCTTGACTTTTATTAATGCATAAAATTTATTATTATTTAACCAACTCACATACTTCTATTCCTTGTTTACCTTAGCTTGCAACTTGATTTGACTCACCTTGTGTTAATGCTTGTCCACCTTCTTGGATGTAATTCATGGCTTGTTTTTTATTTTCTTCCCATATATGATATAAAAATTCATCTTCAACACATTTTATATCATTTACTTGATTAAAAATATTTATTAGTTCCAACTCAGCTACTAGGATGGCTTCCTCATCTCCTATGAGGTCTAAGCAATCTGATTCTTGCATAATGTGATGCCAAATCCTTTCTTATTCCTTTGTATACTTTGTCATATGTTATTTTCCAACTTCACCTTCTTTTACACCTTGTAAAATAACTTATTTTTGATATCCATCCTTTATTATATTCAAATTAAACTTCTTATTTTGTTATATATCAATTTCTCCAAGCACTTTATGAGGTGCTTCAACTTCATCTTTGATTTTTGTGAGCATACCCACTAGTTCAATTGTTTCCTTATACAAAACATCTTCATTAGTTGACATATCATCAAATTCATCATAAAAAATAGCATTGAAAACCAAAATTTGAGACCCTTTAGCCTTTTCAAATCCATTTTGATTCAATTTTGCTTCTTTTATACCTTTAAAGAGGCATCCTTATTCTTGAAGTTCCTATTCTCCAAGCATCTCTCCTATTTTAGAATAACAAACCATTACACCTCTATACATGGTTTCCCAATTAACTTCTTAATCAACATAAGCTTGTATTTAATGCTTGTTTTCCTTTATTCTTTCAATGTTTATGTCCTTAAAATGGAATTCTTCTTTCTTCACTTTGGTACCTACATGCACACATGACAAGAAATCATAAGATTTAAAATCTTAAGGATTTCTTGCCTCCATATTATCCTTATTAGGTTTCTTTTACTCCATGAATATATCATTATACTTAAGGTGCTACTCACCTTCCTCTTATTCATCCCTCATGAACTTATTCATCTCCTCCTTGAGCTGCCTACATAGAAAATTCTTTTGCTTCTCATTATCTCTCATGAAAATATTCCTTATTCTCTCCATGAGTAGCCTTATAGGCCACTTAAATATCTTCTTCTTCATCACTTATCCATACCATTTGCTTTTCTCTTCTTGCATTATCTCCACCAAAGGATCTATCCCCTATAGCCTTTAATTTATCTCACTCATCTCTTATTCAACCACCAACCCATTTCTCTTTGGATCTTCCTTATTTCTTTCATTGTGGTATTCTAACTTAGCTAAGCCCTTCTTATCCTTTGCCTTATTTATCTTCATCTCTTCATAAGAAACTATTTTTCACCTTGCTTTGGTGTCTCAACCTAGGTTTTTTCCTTGACCTGGTCTAGTAAAACTCCTATCCAAGTATTTTTCACCTTGGAACAAATCCTCTTTTGGAGTATTTCTTCTCTCTCTTTAGGGATTCTCTTCTACCACATACTCTTTAATTATCTCTTACTATATTCTTACAACCTCTATTAACAACCTTTAATAGTTACACATAGCAACCAATAATACTTAGCATAAACTTTCCAAGAGCTTACCTACTCTAATACCACTTAATGTAGAGCTAACACCTAAAAAATTCTCATTAATTACCTTATATATGATTTTTTACTTTATAATTTCTCTAACCTCTGATTTTCTTGATTTCATGTAGGTACTTTGCTTATTTTTTCACTCTTTCTCTCTCTTATCTTCACTAGGATACTAATCCTCTTTGAGAATGTCTAGTCCTCTTTGTAAATATGGTTTTCATCTATCTATTTATGACCTATCATACATCATAATCCTTTTTATTCTCACCTTTACTATGAATTCTTACATCCCAACTTACCTTCTCTCCTCTCCACTAGGCCTATTTAGGCTTGGTTCACTTGTACTAGGTCTCTAGATCTAGACCTCCTTCTTAAACATGGATATTATCATATTTTATTTAATTATCATCATACTTATTAAAAAAAACATCCTTACCTATCTAAATTTCATGACTTCACTCCCTGTCTCATTGGAACAATCCACCCTTTCATCCTCTAAGCATAGTTTTTGGTAGCCCTATGTTTGCATAAAACTTATAGGTTTGAGAAATACAGAGGGGTTATTAGTAAAATGAAACTATTTTAGAATACCATTTATCCTAATTCAACTTCACACAAATTTTTAGGTTATAAATCTCAATTTAATTACTTCTTCTCTCCAAACCTCCTTGCTAATTAGGTCTCTTTAGGCCTATTACACTTGTATAGTCTTAGTTTCCATAATATACCAAACCCATAACATCATAATAATCTAAATAATTTTAAATAAAATATTATTAATTTTTTTCATTAAAATTTTGGGTGGAAATTAAATTTATTTAAGTTTCCATTTCCAAAACCCTAGTCTAGTTGTTGACATGTCTATGTAAGGCTGAGAGCTATAAAAAGGGAATATTTTGAGTCTTAAACCAATTCAAACACTTTAAATACCTGTATGAGGTTTTAATAATATTTATTCATAATTTAAAACCACTATATTTTCATGAATAATCTAAAAATGCCTACAATAAACAAGTCTATAGATTTTTAGAATCTTTCTTTAGGACCATGTGCAATCTCATGGGGGTTTAGATTGACTCTTGATTTTTAAGTGAACTCTAAGAATTAAAATAGGGTCACTTACACTTTTATATAATTAATAATACAATTAAACCATTAAAATTAATTGAATCACTTACAAATATTCATTCTAACTTCCTCAAATGGACAGTGTAAAAATAGAGTTTTCTTTACCTTGTCTAAACTATGCATTGAGTTCTCAACTTGGAGATTAGCAATAAGAATACATAAATATTTAAGGAATGAAAAAATATAATGTTTAATACATAAATAAATTAACTATATATCCATAAGGACACTCTTAAAACATTCTTTTATTCATTGATAACTTGTACTCGAAATAATCATACATAAAACTTGCACTACAGGCAAAGGTCTCTTCTTAATATTGATGTTATTCTTGTATTTATTGAAGATACACATATTTTATTCTAAGGTATCCTATCATATTAATACATTCAAACACACTATTCATATACATGCATTTAATTTCTCTTATTACACCCAACAAACTACAAAACTCCTTCCTCATGGCCAACTCCCACATAGGTGGCAATTACAACTTGATGTTTATTGATTTAATTTATGATTGAATATGAATTGTACATTGATAAAAAATTAACACACCTCCTAGGAACATATAGGATAATTTAAAAACATTCAACAACATTTTCTAACTTTTACATTTCACAAACAACCCAAAATAACACTCTAAGACAAGTTCTAGAATTCAAATTTTCAAATCTTACATTTTGGCAGGAAATTCCAAAATGGACTCAAACACACAACCTAAAGACTTATAATTAATAAAAAAGACTTATAAAAGTATTTTTTGGTATATTATAATTATAACACCCACAAAATACCAAAATTTCCTATAAGGAACTCTCAAACATACTAACATCTCATACTACCTTATGATGCTCTGCATCAAATTATGTTTACATTTGAGTTGTGTAATGGATATTCAATTCTCTCAATGGACTTGATGAAACTAAAACTTACATAAAATTAGTTGCATTATCAACCTCAAATTCTTATTTTCATGTCTCTAAGGTTTAGTTGTGAGCCTCTCTACAATGCTTTAGTTAGGAAACATCATTACCAAAGCAAACTATCAATGTGAAACATGGTTACCTCGACACACAAGTGTACTCCTTCCTTATTTTTATTTTTCCTTTCAAGAAATTTTATTTATTAATTTTTATATTATATTAATAATTACACCTATAAAATTCTCTTGGGTGTAGGTTATAAATATACAACAAATTTAAATAATTTTCAAGTTAAATCAAGGTGCGTTTTACACACCACTGCACACATTTCTTTACTTTAAACTAATATTTTCATCCTTATGCATTACTAGATTAAAATAGGGGAAAATGTGGATACTTAAATATGGATTTTTTAGGTGAATATTTTGTTACTAACACAATGGTAGCAAAATGGTGATTTCAACCATAGTGCGATGAGATAAAATATCTCCTCAAGACAAGGACAGGCTCCCTTTTATTGTTAACTAATACAACACTTAATAATTCACACTTATTTACAATAAATTTATCGTAGTGGGTGTTGTAATATCATCCAATTATATTTTTTCATAATTTATTTTCAATCACAAAATTCCTTCCATTATTTGTGATATACTTTGAAAATATAAGATCACTTGATGAACCAAATATAACCAATATTCAGATTTGTTAGCCAATAGATTAATAAAAATAATACCAACAAAGTAAACTTAAAAGATAGAATAAAGTTCAGCCCAAAGTCTTCAAATTATTTCCAACCAACAAAGATTAAAATTATCAAAGAAGAATAACTGGTGGCCCAAAGTCTCCTCAATAATTCACTTTCAATGTGAACATAAACCCAGTAACTAAAAAGTAGCTCAAAAACTCCAAAATCAGCTTCCTAACACCTTCTATTTTATAGAGATTTCACACCACAATTCACTCAAAGTATAAGAAAATTTAATGGAAAAGACAAAAGAACATTCCAAATACATCATAAGTATATTTCAACACAAAGTTTGAAATATCACTTGATTTTCTTATATTGAATGAATTTTTGATTTACAATATGAACACAAAGTTTCAAAATTGTTTCTCAATTCAACAACATTTCCCGTCTATAAAAATTGGTGATCCTTTCTACAAAGATCATAATCCCATTTATAGAGAGGAAATATGAAAAAAAATAGGAAAAACATAAATACATTGACTTATTCATTAACAGAGTCCTATTTGACTTAGGACTGTGTAATTTACACTGAACAAAACTACATATGGAAAATTACAAAAGTAAACTAAGTGTCCTTAGACATAGGAATTTATTACTTTTTATTCTTTTCTAAACATTCCTCATATCTCTTTAATATAGCTTGAACCTCACTGTTATCTAGGCTAGATATACTTTTGGAAATGACAAGTACCCTTGTGATAGAATCTTCTAGATTGACTGGAAAATCTTTGCTTTTATCTAAGATTTTTTTTAATTTATCCATAATGACCTGAAATTTAATCAATTTGTCAATGGAGTCCAGTGTGAAAGAACCTATTTCAATCTTTGTTTGGAACAAAGATGTAAACTCTTGAATAATAATCTCCACAAGAATAATTTCCTAAGAGTCATTTCTAACTTGGTAGGGAGGTTCTCTAATTTTCTCTGTAATATCGAACATCTTATTATCACACATATCTTCAACTTATTCAAGATATTTAACTATATTATTTAGAACTTCTCTTTTATTCTTCATATCTTCCCTATATTCAATAAACATTTTCCTATTTAGAATGACCTTCTACTCAACCAAAAGCTCTAGTTTGAATTTACATAGTTGAGTCCATGTATCAATATACTTTTCAGTCAATTCCAAATCTTGAGTGAGTGTTTTAATTATTTTCTATATTTTTATTTTCATTTCACTCAAGTTTTTCAAAAAATCCAATGGTAGAATGTAACCTTTGATTACCTTGTGTTGTTAATCTCTCAATCCAAGAATCGATTGCTTGACCCTGAGATCCAACTTTCTCTACTTGTTGAATTGCCTTCTCAATGTTTTCATGAACAATAAGATTAACACAATTAGAAGGTTAGGTGATTTTTAGTAAAGCAGAGGTTAGCTATTCTATTTTTACTTTGAGTTGATCTTTGATCTTCTTGTCCTTATCGTATCTCTCAATTTAGGAGGCCATTGCTGCTTACAAATCTTGCTTTGCACCTTCATGAGTTTGTTTCCCAAGATCTATTCATCCCATTACATATTTATATGCTTGAATATATTCAATGTTTCTATCATTTGGAGGTACTACAACATCAACATAATTATGCCTAGATTCAAAAATTACCCTTGACATAGTTTTGGCTTTCTTTGCTATTTTGGGATTTATTAACATAAGCTGACCGAAATCAAAGTCTTCCAGTGCCACTACTCACTTCTTATTTTTAGGTATTTATGATGCGAACCAAGGAGGAAAAAGAGATGGATCTCCTTGGATAGAGGATGTTAAAGCTTGGGATACTTAGGGAGGGATAATGGATTGTGAAGTAAGTGGAATAGAAGGTAGTGTGACAGAGGTATCTAGTAATGGGGTTAACACCAATGGGATTGTAATAATAATAGGTGGAGTTTGGGTTGGAGTAACCACCACTTTAGTTATTATTAACATTTTAGACACTAGAGTGATAGGAACCTGAGTTGCTATCTTTGAAGAAGTTATTGACATAATTTTTTTTATATCTTGTCAGGTGAAATATAATTTAGTTAGGGATCCCAACAAATTTGAAGGAATGGGTAGATTTTACAATGAATCAAAAATTTGGTCTTGTGTACCTTGTGAAGGAACTTGAAAAAATGTGGTACTAAGAGGTGAAAGAACAACTTGAGAAGGAAAAAGATCAATTTGTATAGTGGTACTCAAATGTTACCTATGAGACCATGGCTTGAGAAGTTTCAACCAAAGGAACCTCTGATTGAGTAGTCTCTGCTTGTATAGGCTATTAAAGCACTAGCTGAGATACTTGTGATGTTGTTGATTGAGGTGGTGCCTCACTTATGACTAGGATGTCCTTTTTCTCCACTTGAGTACTTTCTTTGACACTTGCTTCTTTGCCTTTCTTCTTCCCTTTACTGACAAACACAAATTTTGGATTTCTCTTTATTCTTGGTTCTCAACTCCTCTCATTTCTTAGCAATTTATTCATCATACTCTTCCTTAGAACTAGTCTTAAAATGTTTCAACTTAATTAATTTATATTCCAACCAAGCATTAGTTCTTTCAAGAATAGGTTGAAATCTATCTCTAATAGAAGTGGCTTCTTTAACTGACCATTAGATAGAAGGGAGAGGAGTTGAAGCCACTTGATTTTACTCATATGAAGGATCCAATATATTACCATAATCTATCAAATCCATAGGAATATTTGCCAATTACAAATTGATAATCTGATCAATAGTAAGGTGACTATAATCAAGTCTCCTTATATTTTCATCAATTTTGCATTCTACCCAAATATCTCCAATTCTGTGCACATGACTGATATTATGCTTGATATTCTCCTTCATCATTCTGTAATCAAAGTTTTCTCTAATTTTGAAATTTTCAAGCATAATCCACTACATCTCAATTTCCATAGTCTTAGCCTTTGGAGTAGTGGAAATTATATACCAACTGATACTAATTGGAAATTTGAAACCTCTCTTGTGAGCATCTATTTTTTTTTATGAATGTTCATCACTTGTCTACACATCTCTATTAGTATTAGTTTATCACTTGGGTATCTGGGTCACATGTAAGGTAGTTCATCAAATCCTCCTACCCTGATGTATGTAAAAGTTGGGAATTATAGGAAAATTAATCCAACCCTATTGACCTATGCCCATGCCCAATCTAAAACTCTCTTCTTTTCAAGTTATTTCTCAAGAGTGAAAATGAATGTATAGAATAAAATGTCATTAACTCTCTTGTAATTCTTGATACTTTATTTTAGAGTTAGCTATGGATAATGCTCATATACAGGAACATTCTTCCTTTCACCGATAGAATTTAGACCCAAGAAAGACTTCATACTGGCTGTAACATACACAAAATATGAAGTCATATGAAACTTGAGTGAAGAAGCCACCTCAGAGAGCTGATGAAAAATAACATCACTAATTTTTTTACCCCAAAAAATTATTTGCTTGTTTATTTTAATAACCAAAATGTATTGATACATCCATTCTTGAAAAATGTTTGAAACATATAGCCCTTTCACTCTACTAAGGAGAGTAATCAAATATCCTATCTCCTCCATAAATTCACTATGATATAAATATTTGGGCCATCTAACAATGGTGGGTTGAGGAGTCTTCAGCCATTTAAAGTTGATATGTTTCTTACACTTCTCAAGATCTCTATCATAGTATTCTTGAGTTGATTCCATAGTTAAATCAAAATATTCTTCAATCTGGGAAAGGTGAATTTTTTATCAAAATATTCCTCATCAAGGTGAATGATCACCTTACCCTCTAAATCCTTGACTGATTTAATTTATTTATCAAAGTGTGTTGCCATGGTCAAGACAAATTTAGAATCATGTGCTGATACTAGAAATTCAACAACAAAATAGATTTCACTATTAAGTACTGGCTATATATGAGGCATAATGGGTTCTCTTCCCAATCTCTATAAAAACTTAGCCATGTCCACATGACCAATCTTTGTATCACCAGTTTGATACACATTTGAATCAACTATAGATAATGGGAACACACCTTGATATTTGTACTTCATCATCTTCTTGTTTGGAGAAAAGTTTGACATTGATCAAATAGTTGCAAGTAAGAAAATTTGATTATCTAGAGTTAGCATTTTTCATCATTTTTTGAGAAACATGTAGTTTAAAGAGAATTCTCTAAATTACAAGATGAATAGATCACATTATTGTAATTCAAATATTTTTTTCTAAACTATAAGGGAAAAGGTTGGGTGTAGTTCAAAGAAAATTCTTTGAACTACATGGGAGGGGCAAACTTACATGCACTTCCAAGAATTTTATTCAAAGTGCATCAAGTTACATGTACTTAAAAGAAAAATATTTGAAGTGCATTAGGGAATTAGAAATATGCACTTCAAAGAATTTTCTCTAAAGTGTATCAAGTGACATGCACTTTAAAGAAAATTCTTTGAAGTACATGAAAGTAAAAGTGCATATGTGAACTTCTAAGAATTTTCTCTAAAGTGCATCAGGTGTTGTTGAGGATCACTCCTCCATGCATCTTAGGGAAAATTATCTAGGATGCATAGAGAAAGTTAGTGTTTGAAAAAGGTTTGAGAAAATAAAATCAAACCCTAAAATAGAAAACAAGAAATGAAACAATCTTAGCAAAACATAAAAAATGAAGAAGCTAAAAGGGAGACTTACCTAAAATAAGATAAAATCAATAAAATGAGGTGTTTTTCAAGCATGAAAACAATCAAACTAGAAAATCTAATTGATCATGATGTTGGTGAAGTGAGACATGTAAGAGCTTGAAAATGGTGGATAGGAGGTGCAATTGAGCTTAAAAATGGTGAAGAGAGAGAAAGTAGTGGTTAAAAATAAAAATGATAGTAAGTTAAATATATATAGAAAGGGTATTTAATACATATTAATTACTAGTGTAATGGTGGGCCCAAGTGTAGGAGCAGATAAAAATTCCAAATTTGCACATGCAAAGCTAGAGAAAAATAGCATCCCTGCACGCGAAATCGGGAATTTTTTTTGAACTTGCATATGCAATGCCAGAAAAATTCTTTGAACTTGCATATGAAATGTTATAAAAATTCTCCAAACTTGCATATGCAATGTCAAATAAAAATTCCAAATTTGTACATGTAATATCAGAGAAATATTCTAACTCATCACAAAGAACAAAAAATACATGCAAAATCAGGATAATTCTCTGAACTTGCATAGAAAGAAACAAAGTTTAGTTTAGAGAAAAATATCTAAACTACACTAGATGCAAAATTACTTCAAAAGATCAAATTTCTTGGGAAAAAAAATGCAAGGAGGTAGTGATTGGATTTATTTTGCATGCTTAGAGCTCATGGGCTATGAGATAGACAAGCTTTGTAGGGGTTATCCCATGAATTAAGCCTACTAAATTTAAGGATAAAAGTTGGCTCCAACTAGGGAATTTACTTCAATAATTATTTAAAATGCTTGAAGGAAAGAGAATCCTATAACTCTAAGTACCTTTCTCCATTGGGCCACAGAGTCAAGCGACATACAAGATGAAAAATAAAACAAAAAAGAATATATAAATATATACAAAATGTACAAAATTATCTATAACTTTACTGAGTGAAAAGCTTTAGATGTTTCCCACTATAAGGTAGTGGTAATGGTGTTCCATCTAGGTATGCTAAGAATAAATTGTGTTCTCCATTGGGTTGATGAATGAGAAAAGGACCCCTCCATAGAGAATCAAATTTTCCATGCATTATTTTTGGATCTCTTCTTTTGTACCACAAGAGGACTAGATCCCCATCTCAAAATTATAATGATTACGATTTCTTATCAAAAATTTCCTTAACATGACTCTCATGTTCATAAATTTGATCCACTATGTTTATACGTTGCTCCTCTATCTCATCAAGTTACATAACATACTTATCTAAAGAGCTTTCAAATGTTTCATTTTCAATTGCCCTAGCTAATCTAGGAGTGAGAAACTCTAATGTCATGGGTATTTCTACATTCAATCCATACAAAAGTTGGAAAGGAGATATACTAATTAATCATTTGGGAGTGATATGATCAACCCATAATGCATCATATAATGCTTTATACCATGTCCTCTAATTATCTTCTACCAACTTCTTGGTGATAGTTACCAAATTCTTATTACTTGACTCAGCTTGACCATTCCCTTGAGGGAAGTAGTTATAAGTATGACATAAAATGATCCCATATTCAAAACAAAACTAATTCATCTCATGGGATGTGAAACATGTAGCATTATTAGTTACAATTTTACTTGGCACCATAAATCTTGTGATGATATTCTCTTTAAGGATGTTACAAATAGCCTCTAAAGTGGCATGTTTGGTTGGAATTGCTTCCACCCACTTGGTGAAGTAATCTATAGCCATGAGAACATAACTATGACCTACACTTGATAATGGGTTCACTACACCTATGAAATCAATACCCCATTACTAAAAAGGTTATTCAATGACTATAGGCTTGAGAGGCAAGTCTACTAACTTGGGTTTCCCCATAAATTATTGACACTCATAACATTTATGAACCCAAGTGTATGCATCCTAAAAAAGTGTTGGATAATAATATCTAGCCTATAATATCTTGTGAGATATGACTAGGGCTAAAAAATGTCCTTTGCAAGCCAAATCATGGAAATATTCCAACAACTTACTTTGGTTTGCCTTATGTACACATCATAGAAAAATTCCATCAATGTTTCACTTGTATAAACCATTGTCCCAAAGGATGAAATTTTTAGCCTTAAGCTTGATTATCCTCTTCTCTTTTCAAGACAAATGTTTTGGAAATTATCTATATGTGAGAAAATGAGCAATGTTAGAATACCACTCATTCATTGTGCTTACAAGAAAGACTATGGGAAGCTCTTGTATATCTCCTTAATTTTGGGTACTTCTTCTAAATTGGTCTCTATCATGATTTGACACAAACCTTTTCCATGTACAAGTTTTTCAGGATTGATCTCCATATAATATTCTTGGATTTTAGTGATCCAATTATCTCTTTTGCCTCCAAACTCTTGTTGAGTCAAAATATACTTAATTGTAGAATTTGGTACTAGTGTAATGGTGTGAGAATTGAGGATGTAATATCTGAAATGCTTAACTAATTTTACCATATCATACACATGTCTTTCCATGGATGACTACTTGAGCTCGTGAGCCTTCAAAGGGTAACTCATGAATGCTATAGGGGATTCAATCTCCTTTTCATTTGGTTGTACCAAGATTGTGGATAAGGTATGATCAGAAGCATAACTATACATAATAAAGTTGTTGGTATAATCAAGGCAAACTAGGATAGGAACAAGTGCAATGACTTCGTTAATTTTAAGAAAATCATTTCTTCCTTCTGGATTCCAACAAAAATTTGATTTTATTTTCATCATATCGACAATGTGGCATGTCTTCTTAGAAAAATTAGGAACAAATCTTCACAAAAAATTAACCTTCCCAAAGAAGGAATTCACTCCTTTCTTACTTGATGGCAAAGTAAGATTTTGAATTGACTTGACCCATTTAGAATCAATTTTGATTCCTTCCTTAGATACAATATGTCCAAGGAGCTTACCTTTTGTAACCCCAAAAATGGATTTCTTGGGATTAAGAAATATCCCATGTTCATGGCATCTTTCAAGTACTTGATACAAATGGTCACAATGATCTTGGCACTTTTTTTAGAAAATAATTAGATCATCTAGGTAGACTACAATGAAATTAACAATAATATCTGAGAAATCCAAGTCTATAGCCCTTTGAAAGGTAACACTAGCATTGATCAATCCAAAAGGCATTCTATGATATGCAAAAGTGCCCCCCCCCATGGAGTAGTGAAGGCTGTCTTATGTTGATATTCATCATGAACCTCCACTTGATTGTATCCTAAGAAACCTTCTAACATAGACAACATCTTTGAATCAATCATAGTTTATAATACTTGGTCCATTACTAGCAATGGGTAATTATCCTTAAGTGATAATTGATTTAAATTTTTAAAGTCAACACAAATACATATCTCTCCATTATTTTTCCTCATGAGAAAAATATTGGCTATCCATGTGGAGTGATAGATGGGAAAGATAATGTGAGCATTCAACATATTTTGAATTTCAGTGAGGATAGTACCTAAGATTTTGGGATTATACTACCACTAGTTTTTCTTGTGAGGCTAAGATACTGGCTTGAGAGGAATATTATATTACACCTCCTTAGGTCAAAAATATTTTAGATCAGCATATGAATATGCTAATACATCAATGTACCAGTGCAGATGTCTCACCAAATTTTCTCTTTCCCTTGATGAGCAACATTTCCTAATATTTATCATTTTGGGATTACTCTATGCTCTTATATTAACTTGCTTAACTTTTTCAAATGAATTAGATTCTAATTATTGATGTTTGATGAAATGATCATGCTTATCAAAAAGTATTTCCAAAGATATGAACCCTTTAGGGATCTTATTCCCTTTCAATTATAATATTTCATCACCAGTTTCCTCATTTAATTCAAAAATTGATTCTTGAGGAGTGGAACACTTCCTTCAAAATACAACTTGCTTAAATTTTCCACCTTCCCCAAGAATGAGATGACCTGCTCATCATTATTGAAAACTTACCAATGATTGACATTGTCAGGAACACTAGGCCAACAAACTAGCTCAATAGTGTATTTTTTCCTTGGAAATCTTTGTGAAGAATCAAGAGAGTGGTTAAAATAGCCAATGAATCATCTCTATCATTATATTCTCATGGAACTATTGATATATTGAATGCATCAAAACTTTCAATACAATCCCAAACTTGATTGCGATAATGCCTTAGTCTTTTATTCTTCATTTGATATAGATTCCTAACTTGACGAATGATTAGCATAGCATCACCTTGAGCATGAATATTTTTTATCCATTTCCTTTGTGCAACGTCCATCCCTAACATCAAAGCTTCATACTCAGCCACATTATTAGTGTTATCAACTGCAACTTGAAAGAGAAAGGGAATTTTTTCCTTTTGGGGATATGAGAACTATCTTAGCTCTAGATCCAGTTGATGAACAACTATCATAAAATTCCAAAGTCCAAAAATCATTTGAACTCTCAACCTTAATAGTGTCAAAATCCAAAATCTTTTCATTTGAAGAGGAAGATTCTTCTATTTTTTGATTTTTTCTGAAATATCATTTGAAGATATTGGATCTTCATCTGTAGTCAAGAAATACATACCCATTTTGAAATTTTCAAAAATAATATGGGATTTTAGGTCCTTAGTCTTTGTTACAGTATACTTTACTTGCTTTTATAGATGAAGCTTCCACATCACACCTTTGATAGGTATTTTTGCCTCAAACAAATCCATGTTAATTTATCCTCCAATGCCTTTGTAAAAGTTACATCCCAAAAAAACTCCATATGAGGTAGGAACATTGGCTACAAGAACCATCATCTTGATCCTTTACTCTAGAAAAGTAACAAATGCAAATTGTGCATCTTTGATTTGGCCTATGAGAGGAACTTATTTAGTTTCCATCAAGAAGCAATAACCAAAAGTATTTTTCAAGGTTAAGCCCAATGTAGTAGCCACCTTGGTAGGCATTACATTATAAAAATCACTCAAATTAATGACATGATTGCTAAACTTATAGCCATTAACAAATAGGGAAATATAAAAAGGTTCTATTTTTCTAGAGTTAGATGCAAGAGTTACCACTAGGTTCTTTTGTTTTGACTTAGGATCAATAGATACATTCTTGGATGAGACTTGATTGGAATTGATCACTTTACTTTTTACAAATTTTGCCAATTTCTCAAATGGGTCAAGATTTGATTGGATGTATCCAGACTTAGACATTTGGATTTTTGTCTTCTTGGCATGATCAATTATATCAAAAGCTAGATATGGGGTATCCAAATAAAACAAGACATTTTCATTTTCAAGTTTTAGATTTTGGGCACTAAGTCTAAATGTTGAAGGAGAAGAGGTAGAAATATGAGGAATACCTACTTGTTTATCTACCACCGTATCCTTTGGTTGAACCAATAAAGGATTTCCTCTTTTAGTTATTGTAACCTCCTTTCATAATTCATCCTTAGATTTTTTTTATCAACCTTTTATTGTTGACTTGTCTGACTTTGAGAATGGGTGTAAAGGGCATAAGACTCACCGTGTGTGTGTTTCTCTTGTTTAGCTTCTTATTATTTAAAGTTTAGAAACCTGATATCATAGTTTCCAACTTCTCCCTCTTCATCTCTTATAAAGGGATTAACATCTTCTTCTAGGACATATTCTAATTCTGGAACATCATCATTTTTAGGTTCTAGCCAATTCACTGCTACATTATCTGGCAGTGCCTCTAGTGTAATCCTTGCTTATGGTAAAGGAAGCTTATTCTGATTCTAATTTCTAACAACATTATTATAATAATTTGAAGCATTTGGATATGTTATCCTTGGAACATCCTTGTATAAAGGAAAAGACATGCCTTGGGACATTTTCTTCTTAAGTGCAAGTAACTCATTTGCTAACTTTTACACCATGGGATCCATAATATTAGTAGGAGATGAAGTTGTTGAAGGCTGCCCTCTAGGCTTAATATAATTATTTATCACCTTCCTTGCTAGGATTAAATTATCTTCTACTTTAGTTGCCAAACTTTGAGCAACATTGAGATCAGTTGGGGCTGCTTTGTGTAAAAAAAAATCACTTTTGATAGTTGAGAGTTGATGAAGAAGCACTTCAAATTCTCAGGTGTAGGTCAAGCAAATACTAAAATTCTATTCCTAAACTTGTTTAATTTTAACATGAACTCATGCATAGGCTCATGTGCTTCCTTTTACATTTGTGTGAGTTTAGCCAATAAGGAATGAGCATCTTTTGTTGGCTTAAACCTTGCCTCAAACTGAGTCTTGAGTGTAGCCCAATTGGTGATAGTTCTAGTTGCAAGATGATAAAAAAAATTGACAATAATGCCTTAGAGTGTTTCTATAAAAAATATTACAAAAACATCTTCATGTTCCACTCCAAGAACTCCACATGTAATATAGAATGCAGTAATATGTTCATCCGGATGTTGCTTGCCATCACCATAAAACTTGGGAATTTTTTTTCATGAGTCACGAGGTAGTTCATGAGATGGTGGTGCCAAATTCAAAGGAATAAAATAAGTCCCCCATGGACCTTGAGTTACCATTATTTGTGGATTATATGGAGGTATGATAAACCTTTATAAAGGTAAAATATGTAAAACTCCATGAATGTTGGAAGCTTCTCTTGGTATAGGAGATCTTGTATTTGTAGGTGGAAAACTTATTGTACATTGATGAGGTGACCTTGTACATACTGGTAAAAGATCAAACTTGTGTTCTTAAAATAACTCAAATGTTGGATCAGTGAGGCTCGCTGCTCTTCTACCATTATTGTAGCTTTGTTCTACTAGAATGTGAAAGTACTTAGAAAGAAAAGAGATTAAATACAACAAAATAGTAACAAATAATAAGGTATTGATCTTATATGAATTGAATGCATGTAGAGCTTAGTTGTATGTTCATTTCCCTAGTAGAGTCACCAAAAAATATTGGGTGAATATTTTGTTACTGATATAATGGTAGTAAAATGGTGATTTTAGCCATAGTGTGATGAGATAAAATCTCTCCTCAAAACAAGGAGAGGCTCCCTTTTATTGTTAACTAACACAACACTTAATTATTTACACTTATTTATAACAATTTTATCATAGTGGGTGTTGTCATATCATCCAATTCTCTTTTTTCAAAATTGATGTTTAATCATAAACTACTTTCTATTCTTTATGATATACTTTGAAAATCTAAGATCACTTGATGAACCAAATATAATTGATATTCAAATTTGTTAGCCAATGGATTAAAAAAAATGATACTAATAGAGTAAACTTAAAAGATAGAATAAAGTGCAGCCCAAAGTCTTCACCTTATTTCTAACAAAGATTAAAATTATCAAAGAAGAATAACTGGCAGCACAAAGTCTCCTCAGTAATTCACTTTCAATGTGAACATACACCCAATAACTAAAAAGTATCTCAAAGACTTTAAAACTAGCTTCCTGACACCTTCTATTCTATAGAGATTTCACACCACAATTCACTCAAAGAAAAATGAAATGCAATGGAAAAGACAAAAGAACATTCCCAATACACCACAAGTATATTTCAACACAAAGTTTGAAACATCACTTGATTTTCTTATATTGAATGAATTTTTGATTTACAATATGAACACAAAGTTTCATAATTGCTTCTCAATTCAGTAGCATTTCCCCTCTATATAAAATGGTGACCCTTTATACAAAGAGCATGCTCCTATTTATAGAGAGGAGCTATGAACAAAAGTAGGAAAAACATAGATACATTGACTTATTCATTGACAGAGTCCAATTTGACTTAGGACTGTGTACTTTTTCTATGTGTAATTTACACTAAACAAAACTACATATGGAAAATTACAAAAGTAAACTAAGTGTCCTTAGACATAGGAATTTCTTCCTTTTTATTCTTTTCTAAAAATTCCTTATTTCTCTTCAATATATCTTGAACCTTGCTATTATTTGGGCTGGATACACTTTTGGAAATGACAAGTACCCTTGTGATAGAATCTTTTAGATTAATTGACAAATCCTTGCTTTTATCCAAGATTTTTTGTAATTTATCCATAATGACCTAAAATTTAATCAATTTTTCAATGGAGTGTAGTGTGAAAGAACCTATTTCAATATTTGTTTGAAATAAAGATGTAAACTCTTGAATAATAGTCTCCATAAGAAGAATTTCCTGAGAGTCATTTCTAACTTGGTAGGAAAGATCTCTAATTTTATCTGTAAGATCTAACATCTTATTATCACACATATATTCAACTTCTTCAAGATATTTGACTAGATTCTTGAGAACTTCTATTTTATTCTTCATAGCTTCCTTGTATTCAATGAATATTTTCCTATTTGGAATGACCTTCTGCTCAACCAAAAGCTCCAGTTTAAATTTGTGTAGTTGAATCCATGTATCAATATCATTTTCAGTTAATTCCAAATATTGAGTGAGTGTTTTAATTATTTCCTGAATTTCTATTTTCATTTCACTTAGGTTCTTCAAAAATCCAAATATAGAACACAACCTTTAAGTACCCTATGTTTTTAATCTCTCAATCTAGGCATTGACCACCTGACCTTGAGGTCTAATTTTCTCTATTTGTTGAATTTTCTTCTTAGTGTTTTCATGAATAATAGGATCAATAGACTTAGAAGGTTTGGGTGATTTTTTATTTTTTATCTTCTTGTCCTTATTATATCTCTCAATCAAGGAGGCCATTACTTCTTACAAATCTTCCTTTACACCTTCATGAGTTTGTTTCCTAATATCTATTCATCCCACTACATATTTAGATGCTTTAATATCTTCAATGTTTCTATCTTTGGGAGGCACTACAACTTCAGTATACTTATGCCCATTTTCAAAAATTATCCTTGACATAGTTTTGGCTTTCTTTGCTATTTTGGGATTTATTGAAATAAGCTGACCAAAATTAAAGTCTTTCGATACCATTGCTCACTTCTTCTTCTTAGGTACTTGTGATGCCAACCAAGGAGGAAGAGGAGATATATCTCCTTGGATAGAGGATGTTAAATCTTGGGATACTTGGGGAGGGATAATAGATTATGAAGTAAGTGGAATGGAAGACAGTGTGATGGAAGTATTTGGTAATGGGGTTGACACCAATGGGATTGTAGTAATAACAGGTGGAGTTTGGGTTAGATTAACCAACAATTTAGTTCCTATTGACATTTTGGACATTGGAGTGATAAGAACCTGAGTTTTTATCTTTGAAGAAGGTATTGACATAAATTTATCTATATCTTGTCAGGTGAAATATAAATTGATTAGGGATCCTAATAACTTTGAAGGACTGGGTATATTTGATAATGAATTAAAAACTTGGTCTAGGGTACCTTGTGAAGGAACTTGAAAAAATGTGGCACTAGGAGGTGAAATAACAACTTCAGAAAGAATAGGATCAATTTGTATAGTGGTACTCATAAGAGAAACTATGGAAAACATTACCTATGAGACTTTGGCTTGAGAAGTTTTAGCCAAAAGAACCTCTAATTAGGTAGTCTCTACTTTTATAGGCTATTGAAGCACTGGTTGATATACTTGTGATGTTGTTAATTGGGGTGGTGCCTCACTTGTGACTAGGATTTCTTTTTTCTCCACTTGAGCACTTTCTTTGAAACTTGCTTCTTTGCCTTTCTTCTTCCCTTTACTGACAAACACAAATTTTGGATTTTGTTTGGAAGTAGAGGGCTCCTCTTTATTCTTGGTTCTGAGCTCCTCTCATTTCTTAGCAGTTTCTTCATCATACTCTTCCTCAGAATCAGTCTTAAAATGTTTCAACTTAATTCCTTTAGATTCCAACCAAGCATTAGTTCTTATAAGAATAGGTTGAAATCTGTCTCTAATAGAAGTGGATTCTTTAATTGACCATTGGATAAAAGGGAGAGGAGTTGAAGCCACTTAATTTTACTCATATGAAGGTTACAATATATCACCATCATCTATCAAATCCCTAGGAATATTTGCCAATTCCAAATTGACAATTTGATCAACAATAGGGCGACTATAATTAAGTCTCCTTATATCTTCATCAGTTTGCATTCTACCCAAATATCTTTAATTCTATGCACATGATTGATATTACTCTTGAGATTCTCCTTCATCATTATGTAATTAAAGTTTTCTCTACATTTGAATTTTTTAAGCGTAATCCATTTCATCTTGATTTCCATATTCTTAGCCTTTGGAGTAGTGGAAATTATGTATCACCCAATATTGATTGGAAATTTGAAACCTCTCTTATGAGCATCTGATTATTTTTTATGCACATTCATCACTTATCTGCACATCTCCATTAGTATTAGTTTATCACTTGGGTATCTAGGTATCATGTAAGGCTATTCATCAAATCCTCCTACCATGATGTATGTATAAGTTGGGAATTCTAAGAAAATGCATCTGATAATTATTGACCTATGCCCATGTCTAATCTAAAACTCTCTTCTTTTCAACTTCTTTCTCAATAGTGCAAATGAATGTATAGAAGAAAGTGTCATTAACTCTCTTGTAATGTTTGACACTTTATTTTACAGTTAACTATGGATAGTGCTCATATACAAGAACATTTTTCCTTTCATCGACATAATTTAGACCCAAGAAAGACTTCATATTAGATGTAACATACAAAAGATATGAAGTCATATAAAACTTAAGTGTAAAAGCTACCTCATAGAGTTAATGACAAATAGAATCACTAATTTGTTTACCCCAAAAGATACTTTGCTTATTTCTTTTAATAACCAGAATGTATTGATACATCCATTCTTGAATTTTTTTTGAAGTAGACAACCCTTTCACTTTATTGAGGAGAGTAATAAAATCTCCTATATCCTCCAGAAAGTAACTATAATACAAATATTTGGGCCATCTAGAAATGGTGGGTTGAGGAGTCTTGAGTCATTTGGATTTGATATATTTATTACACTTCTGAAGATCTCTATCATAGTATTCTTGAGCTGATTCCATAATTAAATTAGAATATTTTTCAATCTAGGAAAGTGAATTTTTTAATCAAAATATTCCTCATCAAGGTGAATGATCATCTTTCCCTCTAAATCCTTGAATGATTTTATTTCTTTATCAAAGTGTGCTTCCATGGTCAAGACAAATTCAGAATCATGTGCTGATACTAGAAATGCAGTAATGAAATAGATTTCACTGTCAAGTACTAGCTGCATACGAGGTGCAATGGGTTCTCTTACCAATCTCTATAAAAACTCAGCCATGTCCACATGACCAATCTTTGTATTCCAAATTTGATCCACATTTGAATCAACTATATATAATTAGAACACACCTTGTTATTTTTACTTCATCATCTTCTTATTTGGAGAAAAGTCTAACATTGATCAGATAGTTACAAGTAATAAAATTTGATTATCTAGAGTTAGAATTTTTTATCATTTTTTAAGAAACATGTATTTCAAAGAAAATTCTATGAATTGCATAATGAATAGATCACTTTGGTGTAATTCAATTTTTTTTCTTAACTACATGGGAAAAGGTTAGGTGTAGTTTAGAGAAAATTATCCTAACCACACGAGAGAGGCAAATTTACATGCACTTCAGAGAATTTTCTTTGAAGTGCATCAAGTTATGTGTAATTCAAAAAAATATATTTGAAGTGAATCAAGGAATTATCAATATGCACTTTAAATTTTTTTATCTGAAGTATATCGAGTGACGTGCACTTTAAAGAAAATTCTCTAAAGTACATGGGAAGAAAGTGCAATGTGAACTTTTGAGAATTTTCTTTGAAGTGCACTAGGTGATGTCGAGGATCACTCCTCTTTGCATCTCAAGGAAAATTCTATAGAATGTATGGAGAAATTTAGGGTTTGAAAAAGTTTTTAGGAAATAAAATCAAACCCTAAAACATATAACAAGAAATTGAAAAATCTTAACAAAACATAAAAAATGAAGAAGATAAAAGGGAGACTTACTTGAAGCAAGATAAAATTAACAAAATGAGGTGTTTTTTAAGCATGAAAACAATCAAACCAAAAAATCTAATTGATCATGAGGTTGGTGAAGTAAGATGGACATGAGCTTAAAAATGACGATTGGGAGGTGCACTTGAGCTCAAAAATGGCAAAGAGAGAGAAAGTAGTGGTTAAAAATAAGAATTACAATAGGTTAAATATATATAAGAAGGGTAATTAATATATATTAATTACTAGAATAATGGTGGGCCTAGGTGTAGGAATAGAGAAAAACTCCAAATTTTCACATACAAAGCCAGAGAAAAATAACACTCCCACACGTGAAATCAAGAATTTTTTTTGAACTTGCATATACAATATCAAAAAAATTATCTGAACTTGCATATGCAATGTCAAAAAAATTATCTGAACTTGCATATGTAATGTTAGAGAAAATTCTAAATTTTCACATGAAATGTCAGAGAATTTTTTTGACTCAACACAAAGAACAAAAAAACACATGCAAAGTTGGGAAAATTATCTGAACTTGCATAGAAAGAAACAAAGTGTAGTTTGGAAAAAAATCTCTAAAATGCACTAGATGCAAAATTCCCTCAAAAGATCAACTTTATTTGGAAAAACAAATGCAAGGAGGTAGTGATTGGCCTCATTTTTCATGATTAGAGCTCATGGGCTATGAGATAGACAAGTTTCATAGGGGTTATCTCATGAATTGAGCCTGCTAAATTCAAGGATAATGGGAATTATATGTTAAAATAGTTTTGTACACTCAAAAAATATCTCTCAAGGCTCTACCATTCATTTATTAACCTTCCTTGTAGCCAATATGCTTGTGTTCACCATCTCACTGGCCCTAAATGTTTATCTTATAGTCTTACCCTATTATTTTGATTACTGAGATCATATGTAGGCCACATTACTCTTAAAATTTGATATATATTCTTCACTATTAGTTAAAAATATCCAAAAATCTTATATTTTCTTTAAAATTTATGTTTAGACTTGGAAAGTAGTGTCAACACTACTGTCCATTCTCCAATGCAAGTGCTTATGCCTTTTAAACACTCATATTTGTAAATATTTTGATATGTATGTGTTAGTATATTAAATTTAACTAACCCTTCCATGAGAAACTTTTCAAAAGAGGTGGTATAAATACAAGTTAAATCTAACTCATTATTCATTTGGAAAATATCTGATATATATCTAGTAAATACCTGATAAGCACCTCTCAAGCTTACACTATGCTAATAAAAATCAATTACACAACTAAGATATTTTTCCCTATTCCTTATTATTTTCATATTAGTCATAGTAGTAATCATATTAGAATTTTAAATCATTCAAAAATCAAACCTTGAACTATATTAAAATATAGACCACTATATACACTTGCATATAATATTATATATCTTTATTAACACACAATCCAACACATATGGGAGAACTACATATGTCTGAGGCCCTCTTCATAGTATTGGATATGTAGGCAACACTCATTGATAAAGGGGTCTATTAGGATAAATTAAAACCCCTATCTATCCCCAAATTGCATACAAGAGAAATTATGAAATGAATTAATCAAACATTCTAAAAATAAACATAAACATGCACATAACAAAAGATGCCAGATTTAACATGGTTCACCTAAGATGGGCTACATCCACAAAACTTATCCAGCATATTATTTCTAGGAATATAAGGGAGAAACAAAATCTCGTAACAAACCCTGTTACACCTCTCTACCTTTTTTGCCTCCTTTTTGTGTAAAATATTTCATCATTTTTCATAATCATACATCTCAGCCATATATCAATACATTTTAGGATAAAAACACCTAAACATAACCTCTACTATTAGATCTAGAAACCTTTAATCAATGGCCCAATTTGACTATGAAATTTCAATTTAACAAGGCAATTTTAATAATTGCAAGCCCCCACACCATGAGGGATTCAAATAATAGGATCCAAACCTATCTAAAATAACATCAAAATTTTAACCTCTAATCTTGGAAAATAATTAGGCTCCACACCTAATAGGGTCCTTAAAGTCAACTTGACTTTGTGACCTCACTTACACATTTTGGGTAAGGTGACAATAGCCAAGATGAAGATCTAGGGTTAGAGCCATATTATGATATTGAAAGCCAGTGCATGCAATCTAAACACATAATATTAAAGGTGACAAAAAACATAGAAAGACCTAGGTGGAAGTTTAAGTCAATAGTAAATACTCCATATAGGATAGATGCATTGAATCACATATAGTAACATTTATGTAAGTGTCCATATGGTGATGCAATTGTACATGTTGACATAAAACTATTTTTTAGAATCTGATGACTGGATCCAAATATTCATATAATCTTTTTCTACACCTACATTTCTCAAATCTACCTACACATAGATGTATAATTTAAGTACAATTTTTTCCTTTGTATTTATATTATCATAATATTGAATGTTTTAAATTTTTATATTTGGCATATACTTAGATTCAATCTTTCTTATTAGAATATCAACATAATCTAATTTCATTAATTTAGTCTATTTTTAGTGTAGATTATTCCTTTCTTGATTAAACTACCTTTTCATGTTAATCCTTATTTTAAAAAGGGTTAGACAGAGACCTATAAGGTGTCTATAAATAATTCTTAGGTTTTTAGGCCTTTTGAACACAATCATGGTTTCTTTTTTTCTTTTGGATACTACAAAAAATTTGTAGCTCAGAAACACACAAAAAAATAATCTATCATACAAAGATAATACTTCAATGACATTGAAGCCATACTAAAATTTGGTCTAAATAAGATCAAAGAAGAACAAAAACATAACTTATGCAGGAGAGAGGCTAGAAGAGGAGAACTAAAATGAGAAACAAGATGTTCACTCCAATAATCAACATCTATGTGTATGTATTAATAACATGTAAAATAATTATAAAATATAAAGGAGGAGAATAATATTTATAATAAAGTCAACAAATTTCATCTCTTTTCTTATTGACTACATAAAAGGTGGCATTTAATGATGATGATACATGTGAAATAGGTAATCATTAAATGCTTACTTGGGTTTGTGCACACCCTAACTAACCTTAGTATAAAATCCAAATACCTGAGTTAACTTAACTAAATATATATAATAAATATTTTCACTAAAATTCTATAATGATACATCATATACAATAGCCTAATATGAGTTTACACTCTTTTATGACATCTTACTTGTTTGCCCCTACATATTGGTTATCTATACACACTATGGATTAAATTTATCTTAAATAATAATATAAATATTATATGCATATAAAATTATTATTTATCATTAGGTAAATGCCTATTATTATCTCCACATACTCTCTTTATCTACATTGTTGTGATTTACATATTTAGTGAGCCTGTGGGGACATATTGCTTATATTCAGTTGGTCCACATTGCCTTGTTATTAAATTTGGCACATGTTATGTCTTAAAATGTGTTACATATTGTTTATATCCTTAAAATTCTTATATTTATCCATATTTACACTTGGATTTACTTTATTCTATACATATGTTCAAAATGCTTAAAAAATACAAAAAAAAATAAAAAATTAGGAGCTAATCATGACATGTTTTATAGTTTATATTATTCATTTATGTTATTTATCACATGATTGGTATATTAAATATATTTGATCATACACACATGAATTTAAAGGTATGTATGAGTAATATGTAGGACATACAGGTTACACATGATACATGAATGCATAGATGCATGCCATTCATACACCTAGGATCCATGCTAATGTTGAGGGCATCTCATCCCATATGTTACATTATTACATATTATAAATTTATTTGACATTTTTTTTTATCATGTGGAACTAAATTTATTATTACACATGCCTTTATCTTTCTTATATTTTTATTTAGTGCTACATTTCATGGATATGCTATTTTTCTATATTGTGACATTAACATAGATTGATGATGTAGATTATCTTAATTTGTTTTATGTTTGGTTGTTGTTATTTCATTTCATATCAGATAATCATTGATTATGTTTTATATGAGTTTATTTATTGAGTTTATCATTTTATGACTCTTTATTGGGCCCTTGACTTATTGTGTGATATTATTTGATTGACTGTGTCATCTTATGTCTTGTATTTTGTACAACACATGCCTTTGTTTTATGACATTTGAATTTTTATTGTGTGTGGATTTCACTTAGTGTGTGAAATTTTATTATCCATTGAATGCGGCTATTTCCTTGTGTCATATTTGATTTTCCATTATGTGTGGTCATTGCCTTATGTAACACTATGTGTTCATTGAGGGTTATAAAATGTGCTTTTATTATGTGTGTCATGGCCATGATATTGAGTGCTTATGAGTGGATACATTTAGGATTGTGTTTTATCCTAATTAGATTTATACAACCCTAATTAAAATATAAAATTTAATGTAATTTATATTGTAAATTATTTCAATAAATTATGAATTTGGATGTAAAATACTAAAATAAATTTGATAAGTGGCATGTGTCTACACATAATATTTTCAAACTTTATCAATTAATGATGCTTTCTCTCTTGTAGGAACCCATAAAATATCAATATATTTGAGTTCACACCTTAAAAAGTGCACCAAGAAATGAGTGGATAGACCATTGGTGATTGTCAATATTGTTTTCCCTTATACCACCACTTGCAACTAACACAAACCTCTCATATATACTTCCATAAGCTTTAACACCTCTCTTACACACTCCTCCAAGTAATTCACCACCTCAAACAACCCCTACCTAATCCAAAAAATCTTTTTGATATTTACCAAATAAATTTAGCCTAGGCTGACCCTGTACTTAAAATATATTAGCACGTTATGGGTCTAAATAGGCCTTGGCCAACCCAGTTTGAGACCCAATTTGATTTTATTAATTAATGATACAGGGTTGATTGGGATAACTCTATAAATAATTTTCTTGGAAGAGTTTAGGTTTATTTTCAAATATATAAACACATGATTTCTACCATTTCTTAGAGAGAGAGTGTTAATCATTCATTTGTGCTTCTTTATAATATGCTATTCCACCATTCTACTTGAGGATCCATTGCTTAGGATTTACACTTGGAGAAAAATATTTTCTTATGGAAAAGTCTTAGATGTTTTGGCCTATCTTAGAGATCCTTACAAACCACAACCACCCCTTTCAAAGCACCTTTGGCCAACAGAGAGATTGAGTCTTGATGGGTTCATATTCAAGGTAAGTATCTCTAATTATTAATCCTCTATTTTAGTAGATATAAGTAGCACAAGTAATGACTTTTGAATGTATTTCTCTCTCTATGAATTAAGGTTATATTTATATTAACTTAATTATAATTATTTTATGCATGTTTAATTTTATGTTTATTACCCCCTTTTTATGCCACATGCTTTGGTGAGCATTAGGTTAGATTTTAATTTACTTTGTGAATAAGAAAACATAGGACCTAGCTAGGGTTATTATATGGTGTTGCTTGACTAGAGGCTTTGGAACTCTCTCTAATGTTGGCAAGGAACCCCTTGGTTAGGTCTAGAGGATACATCTTGGTAATGACTCTAATTTTCTCAATGTACCAACAAGTAGAAGGGTAAGTGTGATTTATCTTCTCTAAGATTGGATTGATTTGTAGATCAGCTTCATCTTTTATTGTATACATTTTGGTGAACTCAACATGAATATAACCCTTGTAGGTTTTATTTCACACATTCATTTAGTATCATCTATTAGATGTTTATATTTTTATAGTATTGTATTGAACCTATTGATATAATCTAACATTCTATGTGTAGGTTTAACACACAATCACTTCAATTGACTATGTATTTCTATTTTTTAACCTCAAATTCTCAAACTTAGTAAACCTAATTGACTCTATTTTTAGCTTAGTTTCAACAAATAGGTTTTGCAAACTTCATTGACCTAGTTGACTTTGTAGTAGAATATAAAAATTAGCATTTGAGCAACATAGCATAAAAAAACAAATTAAACATCTTAAAAAATTATCAAGGTTCATTCTTACCTTCTTAGTCATTTTTATTTTTCATTTATAGTCCTACTTTTAATAGTTTATAGTCTATAAAATTGTAACCCTAAAATAAACTAGGTTGACTAGATTGCCATAGTTCTACAGATTAATTTCTCTCTAGAAGACTCAGTCAACATTGTTTGACTGTATTGTTATGGGTCTTGATTCCTTAGGTAACAACAACCCTATCAACTCTATTTTGTAATGTTTGAAAATAATATCACCAGAAATGACTCTATACTCTTCACAAATAAATGAATTAACCTATTTTACTAGTATTTTATTCACTTTTTATTTTTTTTATTTGATTGCTTAGAGTAACAAACATAAACTATATAAGAGGTTTTTAATTTATAAATTTATTCACACTATTTTTATTTTTCACACACTTCCAAATCAAATAACACCAATAGGCATTAAACAGTTTCTTCTCAAGGTTTACCTACTTGGATTTCATCACTAAAGGGGAAGTTGACTTGGTTTTCTAGACAAGTATAAATACATGGTTGATGATATATATTGAAAAATCACCCAACACCATTATCACTATGAGATTGTGAAGTGAGAGGGTAGGCCCCAATACCAAGCCAATACTATCACTAATATAGATCCATTTCAGCTTAAACTACTTGAAACTATCCATAGATTACTTTTCTATTCCTTCTTATAACAAAATCCCTATCACATTAAATTTAAAATTTATTTATAATCTAAAAAAATTTAGGAATGACCACTTAGATTAACATTTACATTCTAGTTTTTCTACTTGTTATTTATAAATTATATTTTGTATTGCGAAACTTACTAGCTAGTGTTGTTACAAGGTTTGTGCTATAAGCTAAAATTAGATCAAACACATTGATATAATTACTTATGTGATCAATTCGATTTATTTATTTATTTTATTACATTTTTTTCCCTATCTTTAGAACATAGTCAACCTTATCAACTCAGTCTCTTATAGGCCGCTTATTCTGTTTATCTTCAGCACATAGTTGACCTATCTAATTATGTATCTTTTAGACTCCCTTAGTTTTACCATTTATAGAACATAGTCAATAAATTATATTGTATCTCTAACATCCTATTTTTTTGGTCTTTTCTACAAATTCTATCGACCTAGTCGACTCTATACCTCTTGCCTAATACTGTTATTTATTTCATTGACTTTGTCATAATTTTTACTCCTTGATTTTTGATCTTAGATTCTTTTTCCTAACATCATTAATTACCCTATTAGAATATTTTTGGACAACCTAAATCCATTTAGATGATATATTAAATGTTATTTTATTCCTACCTTTGCTACCCAAGAGTATCCTCACTCTTGGAGCACTTTTGATCATCCCTCATCTTTGGGTTGAAATATGGTCCAAATTAATCCAACTGATGAGATTAATATATTATATCCATTTTACACTTCTTAAGATAATTCTATCTTTAAGTCACCTTATTACACTATGGGTATGATTAACACAAGCCTAACCAACAACCTCACAATCAACCTTATCAACACCAATAACCTGCCTCCTATTAATCTACCTCTTATCAACCCCCCTAATACCAATTTGGGGAATGTTTCTCCTACCAATCCTAATAATCCTCATCCCAACACTAATACACTAGTTGATACCACTCAAATTCTTGCACCAATAGTGAAACAAATGAACATCATGAAAACATATAATACTTCTTAAATGATTAAACTATAACATCATTTGATAAACATGGATAACCAATCTCCGATTCTTCTTCCCCAAAATAACCAAAATTTCATCCCTCCACCTCTTAATGATGTCACAAGAAATATTATTGCCCAACCTATTATTCACAATAGGATGCTTCAACACATTCAAAATGACCCTTTTTCCCCCTCATTATTTCTATTGATATGGGTAATATATCTGCAACTATTAAATATTATGGGACTAAATACCCTGTGTCTTTTCTCAAAGCATTCAATAATATTTATAAATATTGGATCCAAACTAATACATTCACAATTACCAAACTTTTAGTTAAAACATTCACAAATGACATATTAGAATGGTATAACCAACTCCCCTAACATTCTATATGACAACTTAAGGATTTAGTCAATACTTAGTTAAGGAATTTTAACACAATGATCTTTCTAAAAATTGTCTTAGCCATTTCATTAATGCTAAATAATCCCATTCTGAATTAGCTCATGATTTTATCTAACATTTGAAATATTTATCTCACAAAGATGATCAAGACATGAATGATGATAACTTGTTCAAACTCTTCATAACTTCTTTAACACCTTCCCTCCAATACAAGGTTCAAATTTTGACTCCCCAAAATCTAAAAATGCTATCGATTAAGATAAGAGACAAGACTTTCTATTGAAATAATTTCAACCCAAAAATAAAATCATTAAGGGATCTTTCCAACACTCCACTAATGCAATCACTAGAAATACTCAAATAAAACCATGAGTAACCAAAATGGGCAATCTACATGCTTCCCATGCTCTAATAACTATTAAAAAAATTAAACATTTAGCACCTTCTAAACCATTCACTTATGCTAATAATCCACATATATGGTATGATGCTAATTTGTTTTTGGTTTTATGTCAGTGTTATTCATTCTCATGAAACATGTCATGGGCTTAATAATTATTCCATTTATTTTATGTTATACATTCAATCATGATGCTATGATCAAAATAAATCATCATTATTATGTGACCACCTCTCAAAAGAAACAAACTTTTAATCCTTCTTCCTCTAACAACCCAAAAACATTTTCTACCTCCAACTCACAACATTCAAACAAAGATATTTGTGCAATTGACACTAACTATGATCAATACTATACCAATTGTCAAAATGTGAATGCAAGTAAGGTCATTTATTGATGTAAAACTACCCACAGAGATCCTATCACAAATCCAAAGAAACATCACTCAAAGAGTGATTTCTCAAATATACCATTACCACTAATATACATTTAGAAAATAATGAGGAAACACTTACTCAATCCAAACCCAAAACTACCTCTATTCCTACCAAAAATATTTTACCTTCCAAGCCTCATGCTAATTCTTCAAATTAAAAATTTCATTGAAATTTCTTATAGAAAATTAACTCTATGCCTTGTAAAATACATCTCATGGAGCTAGTTCACACTTTTCCATATCATCACAAATTCCTAATGAAAAAATTACAAAAAATTAAAGAAACATCTTCCCTAGAAGTGGAACAACCTACTCATGAGCCTTCACCGACAAAAGTTCATACTATTGAAACTATTTGTCCTTATTCAAAACCTTCTATAAAGTTCCTTAGAGAAGAGATAATCAATGATGAAATTCTCTTTTGAGTCGATGAATCACCTCTCTTAATTAAAATCACCATTAATACCACCCTTATTATAAAAATTTTAGTAGATGAAGGGTCAAGAATTAATGTAGCATGTCTTTAGATAAATTAACAACTTGAGTATAATAAAGGTCATATCCAAAAAACTTGTATCACATGCCAAAAATTTGAAAATACTAATGAAAAACCATTTGGTTGTATTTGTCTCCCTTTCATTATTGGATCCAAAACTATACATACCAAGCTTATATTTCTTGACTTACCATTATCCTATGATATACTCTTAGGTCACCCATGGACACATTGCATGAGAGCTATTACCTCTTCAGGTATCCAATGTATCAAGTTTATTCATAATGGAAAATGTTACAACCATGAGGCTAATCCTAATCTATGAATTATTTAGCTTCCCAACCCTAAATATCAACATCTGATTACAACCATTCCACAAATCAATAGTGCAATTCTACTTGAATTCATCAATAAGAATCAAGATTTACAAGTCATTCTTACTGAATTTGATAATGATGAGCCAAATGAGTTTAAAAATAATTACAATAATACTAAATTAACTCCTTACATTTCAAAGTGGCTCCCTCCTTCCTTGTTACCCCATGATCATGCCATCCCTCTCATCGATGAGATCAATCACCTCCTTCCTCCATGTAATGCACATGAATCATCTTACATAGAAGATGACTTCACATGTAATGAATATGGAGTGGCCAAGTTATTTTAAGACCCTCTAACCATGCCACCTCAAAAATTTAATGATCTAGGTGAATCTCATTCTAATTATCCTCTAGAGACATATGCATGTACTATATCTCACACCTATGATGATAACTACATCATGACCTAAGATAGATTAAGATATTTGGATGTTCAAAAATATCAACAAAATTTAGATAAAATACATGCTTTTAACTATGATGTTCATGCCATTTCCATGGATAGTGAGTTTGATCTTAAAAGTCATGTACCTCTCATTAATCCTCCACTTCTTGATACCCCTTGGGTTGTTGAACAAATCTTACCTCTCACAAATTCAAAACTTTTGAAACCTTATATACCTTATATATCACCAATCACTCTACCAAATATCCTCCGTATGAATGATTTTAAAGATACACCTATTATCAATCTAATTGAATCCAATCAACCTTCATCAATAATTCCATCTACCCCTAACATTACCCTTGATGTCAAGGTAACAGATGTATGCTAGATACATTTTGAATATGATCACCATGGTAATTGATTTAACAGTTTTGGGAATATTGGAGTATTATTCCTAATTTAGTTAAAGGGTCTAAGTAGTAAAATTAGTAAATAAATATACAATAATTAGCCTACTAATTTATATAATTGAATTACAATTTTAAATTTTTTAAAATTAGTAATAAGGGTAAGAAAATAAGACATAGAAACCAACTGATACTATTGAGACAGGCTAGAATTTACTATGCAAGATTAAGACACTATCATAAATCAAGATCTAGCCTTCATTCAGTGAAAGGATAGGAGCACTAAAAATATGAAACCCTAGTGTCTGAAATTATAATCCACCACCATCACTATTGTCTTGAAGATCTAAGCTTTTTGGGTTTTGTTTTCTAGGTCTATTTGACCCTACCTATGAAGTTTTGATAGCTAGAAGTCATTAAGTTCCCTATAGAAATGATTTTATCTTAAAACCCTAAATTACATTATGATTTGATCCAATTTGAGAAATAAGGGGGGTTAGTGTGTGTAAGATTCACTAAATGTGTTTCCACACCCCTTATGTGGGCAAACTGCCTACATACCAATACTTTAAAGAGAGATCAAGCCATATGTAGTTCTCCCACTTAATATGATTTATATAATAGTGTGTATGAAGATATAAAATGCTAAACTGGGTATGCTTGAGATGACTAGGGATTGGTGTAAGGATTTGAATAAGCTAGAAATAATATTGGATGGATGTAGATAATAGGGAAATATGCTTGAGTAGACTTGCTTAATTTGTGATATTTTCCAACCCATTCTAAATGAATTTTGAATGGGATTTTATAGGTATCCATTGGTCATTGGCTAAATGTAATCGTGATAGGACAAAACAATAAATAAGAGGACTTGAGAAAAAATAGTAATCTAGGCTAAAAATGTGATTGGACATGAACACTGAAAAAGGGACACCCTAGGGTCTAGTGCTATAGTCTAAGTTAGGTGCTATTTTTTGGAGGGCATGAGACCTAGGGGGATGGAATAATAATGGAAAAAGGGTCCTGGCTAAGCTAGAATGAGGTCTTGAAATCATATGGATGACTATAAATCAACAAAAAGGTGCCTAGAAGGGTCATGAAAGCAAGTAGGAGGGACCTATGGGATCGATGTCGCAAGTCACACTCAAGTTACCAATTTTCACATTTTATATGACTACATTTTCTACCCATTTATTCTAGTGATGAAACAAAGAGAAATAATATGATAAAGGAAAAATATAAAGTATACTTGAACTTACCTACAAGGGGAAGCTCATGAAGCTATTGTGATGTTGGGTGTGCATAGAGAGAGCACATTGTGAAGTGTGAATCTATTAGAGAAAACAAAGATTAGATCAATTCTTACTAGATATACTATATCTAAAATAAGAATGTACAAAGTTGGGTAAGAGAGAGAGGAAGAGAAAGGAATGAATACACCTTATCGAGTATGCAAACTAATACAAAACCTATTATGATACTGAGTGATGCTAAGTAATGTTGCATGATGTTGAGTAATGTTGGATGATGTTTTACCAAGAGTAATATTATGAATGGAGACGAGTGATTAATTCCATAAGAGTGGCTCAAGAATTCAAAGGCTAACCATTTAGCTCCATCATCACCCACTAAGTGAAGCTAGGTGGCCATGCATATGCTAATCAATGTTTGGACTATGTGTCTAATCCATTTCAATAAGTGGCTCAAAAATATAAAGGCTAGCTAGTCCTTTGGATCCATCATTGCTCTGTAAAGTGAAAATATAAATTGATACTAATATGAAATGTGTGTTGAATGAGATGGATCCTAAAGCCCATAAATTATCTATAATTTGACAATGTTGGCATGGATAACCGAATGTATGCTAGAAACTAGGCCACTCTTGGCCACTCTAAAACTGGTGCACTAGGCTTATATGAGAGCCACTCTAAAATGTGGAGGTTAGGCTTATATGAAATCCACTTCAAAATTATTCCAACCACATACAAATGGAAAAAGACACACAACTACTGAGAATGCCTAGGTAATGCTGAACTCAGAAAGAATAAAAAATAAATGTGTCATGCACATTGCCCCTAATCACTAGTGTCTAGAACATGGATTTTGAATTGGAAGTTATACCAACTATCATATCTAAAAATGGAAGTGATATACATCATGTCATACATGATTCCCCCTATATTTGTATTCTTTAAGTAAAAGTGTACTAAAAACTACTAATTTTGAACTAGTTTGAATGTGTAAAACTGTCGCTGAACCTACTTTTATACTTGCTTTTAGAAAATCTAGTTTATCTATTGTTTGGATAGGATCACTAAAAATGGGACAAACTAGTGTTTGGTATTATTATCCATGTCCACCATTATTGTATTTTGCTAAAACTAAAAACTATTTTAGAATCATCACTATTTTTTTGGTCTATTCTACCTAGTTTGACCTCTAATTATTGTTCTGAGTATTTTGAAACTATTTTTTTGACTGGTAGGAGATCTGATCTCTATGACAAAACCCCTATTTGTTGTCCCCTCTTTTGAGGGTAGGAATGAAGGCCCTGTAATGACTACCCTCAAAAGAAAGATCCATTCAAGTGTGTTATGCTATGAAATACATGATATAACAATGATAATTGACAAGATATCTCAAGATATAACATAGTTTGTAAAGGATATTGTTAGATCAATAGGGGTATGCCTAGATAGATATAAAAATGTAATATTATGTGCAATGTACTAAATTTAAATTGGAAATTTTCATTATTAGTTATCAAGGAGGGATGGAGCATGATGTCCATCATGGCATCCAAGAAAGCAAGATAATGCATGATATGGATCATCACATTGCAAATAATGAGAAACAAGCACACAAGGCAAGATGCAAGAAATGTATAAGAGTGGACAAGGGGCCAAGAAAATAAAGGACATGGTCACATGTCACTCAAAATAGAAAGCAATCATACAAGGCATGTTCAAATACCACATACACATACATTTAAAAATAAGCAAGGTTGGTGTGAAGGCCACAATCACATAGAAGATTACATGAAAATGACATTGGAAAATGTCCTAAAGCATACACATGAGTAGAAGTAAATGACATTGGTGAATTCCCTAAGGCACCTAAAGGAGACAAAACAAGAACTAAGGAATACAATCAGTCTAGATATGTAAAGAAAGAGAGGAAAACATGTAAAAATTGGAAATACAATCACATCTAACTAATCAAAGCAAGAATGTGAAAGTATGCAAGACATGGTAATATAAGACTATGTATATGTTAAGAAATACACAAGCGCTATATACTAGTGAAATGTTGATAGAGTAATCTATGTAAGCTAGTAAATAATGTAGATCAACATGATAACTAGAGTGTGTAGTGTAGGAATGACATAACCTGGATGGTATAGTCATGTAGAAGATGCCCCCAGTGGGTAAATATATCGATGTATGTCTTGAATGTAGAAGTAGGATGCTCCCTCAATGGGTAGAGTGAAGCAATCAAGGAGCTAGATGTCATTTCACACACTCAAATAAGATCAAGTGAATCATAGTAATGTAGATAAATTAACAAACAATAGGATAAAACAACAAATGTAAGTCTAGCATAGTAATAGAAATATAAAGCATGGATAATGCATAAAATTAAAATGTTTTTGGTGTTTTTGATATATTGTATTATTTTTGTGTTTTGAAATGTTATGATCAATGTAAAATCAATCACATGAAGACTATATACAAGAATTTGAAAAGAATCTATATATAATTAAGCTGAGAAGGAATGATACTAACTGATGAGTCTCATGGGAGACTCCCTATCATGGTTTCCTATATCAAATAAAGGAATCATGCATGATTGTGAAGCATGAGGAGATGGATATGAATATGAATCTATATATTTAGATTCATTATAGGTATATTGGAAATCATTATAACTTATATTGTTCCACTCATCATTATCATCTTGATTTTGAACTAATGGAATGATAGTGTTGACTTTTATTGTATCTGAATCTTTTCCTTTGATAAATTGTGTCTGTGAATGATTTGCCTTAGGACGTTCAATAAATATCAAACCTTGATGATAAACATTATTAACTTCTAGAATAGGAGTAGTGATACCTTGAGCATGATTTCCTAACCCTTGACCTTGATAATCAAATTGTTGTAGATATTTTTGACTTAACTCATACTATGTTGAAAGTGGAGCCTCATTTTGGAGAGGTAGATTTGCATCTTTTTCATGCTTTACCTATGCTTTTGGTATTTCTTGTTGCTCTAATTTTACTTTTTGATCCTTTTGTTATTTTGAGTTATGATTTGGTAGCCACTTTTGTACTATTTCTAAATTTGACCCTTTGTGAATGTGTTCCTATGTCACTATGGATTGCTTGACTAATTTACCTTGTATAGGGTCCTCATTAGCAATTATCTATTATGTATGTTTTTTCAATGCCAAACATGAATATGTGTGATGTCCATGCATTTTATGATCTTCACAACAATATCTATATCTTCTTACTAGATGGAGAGGAGGTAGTTTGATCAACTTAGATTTAATCATTTCCCTTAGTAACCTCACTTGAATTCTTATTTTATTTTTGAATGATTTTTCAGTCACTAGTTGTAGAGTTACTTTATTGTGATTTATTATTTTGATATGTCACATTGATTACAACCAATTGACTATGTGAAGGTGCATATACATGATTCACACTAAAGTGACTTTAAGTATTTTATATTATAATATTAGTTTCCAATGTTGTGATATTTTCATGTAATAGTTGATTTTGCATTTGTAAATCTAAAATTATCTTGCTCATATTGGTGATTTGATCCCTTAGAGTCTCATAAGCACAAACCCTAGTTGTTTCTAATTGAACATGTAAGCACATATGTTAAAGATGGTTTGAAGAGGATATAGTTTAAATTTATGTATTAGGAATAATAGTATAGGCTACTTCAGATTTTGGGGGGGTGATATCATGGACCTAGTTAGAGGGAAACTAGTTATCACCCTCTTTGGGGAGAGGAGGAGAAGGAAGATACTCAAAAGTATCCAAAGAGTTAGATACATCTAGGTATAAACCATGTCTATGAGATGAAATTCATGTAATTCATATAGCAATAGGACTATAAAAAACATTCTGCATGAGAGATGGTAAATAAGGGATATAGATCATGGAACTTTGTAATAATGCATAAAGAATTTTTACTTGTGATATGATATTTATAATGTGTTTAACATGATAAACTTGAAAATTTTGCAATATGAGATATATAAATCAAGGGATAGAGATCATGAAATTGTGCATGAATGCATAATTTTTTTGACATGTAATATGACATTTCTAATGTGTTTAGAAAAATGGAGTTGGGAATTATTTTGCATGAGTGAGAGAGAGTATGCAAAAGGAATATTGAAATCTTGTGCATCTTTAGCAATAAATTTTGTAATATCATCCCTTATTATAAAAATTAAGCATGAAATGCAAATAATTAAGCTTTGTAATAACATATGGTATACTTCATCATTCATGAACATGATAGGACCAATTATGGTCTCCTTATTATTTTTAAGCAATGTAATAAAAATTTATAAATAAGTGAGATCCATTTTTGTAGTTTGATTGTAGATGTAAGGTGATAACTCAAGAAGCAATGGGACATATTATAGGCAAATAGGGTTTGAAAGATAATTATCTTGAAAATTTATTATGAAAATTTGAACTTGAAAGTGACTTTTTGAGTTAAATATGCAAGTAAAAAATCAGAAATTTATTGGAAAATTTGTGATTTAAAGAGACCTAGTAGATGAAACTAGTGTTTTGAAAAACATAAATATTTTTGAAAATTAATATTGTATTTTGGAATTTGAAGTGAATTTTTTATTTTAATATGCTATTAAAAATCATAAAATTATTGAAAAATTACTGAGAAAATATTGGGACCTAGTATGGGCAACTAGGGTTTGAAAGAGAATTATTTTGAAATTACTACAAAATTTTAAAATTTAATGCAAATTTATAATTTTATTATGTATGTAAAATATAATTAAAATATAGGAAAAATGAGTAGGAAATTTACCCTAGGGTTTCTAGGGTTTTTATGTGCAAAATAAGTAAGTCAGGTTCACCAAATGATTTAACAATTTTGGGTATATTGGAGTATTATTCATAATTTAGTTAAAGGGTTTGAGTAGTAAAATTCATAAATAAATATGAATTAATTAAGATAATAATTTGTATAATTTTATTACAATTTAAACTTTTCTAAAAATAGTAATAAGGGCAAAAAAATAAGACTTAGCTAGAAACCAACTGATATGATTGAGACAGAGGCTGAGATTCACTATGTAGGATTGACACACTATCAAAATAGGGATCTAGCCTTCATTTAGTGAAAGGATAGGAGTACTAAAAATATGACACCCTAGTTTCTAGCACTATAGTCCATCTTCACCACTATTGTCTTGAATATCTGAGCTTTTTAGGTTTTGTTTGTCAGGTCTGTGTGATCTTGCTTGTGAAGTTTCAATAATTAGAAATATATAAAGCTCCTTGTAGAGCTGATTTTGTCTTTAAACCCTAGAATCCATTGTGATTTGACCAAATTTGAGAAATAGGGGGTGGTGTTAACATGTTTAAGATTTAATTAATGTGTTTCTACATCATTTATGTGGGCACACTGCTTACATATGAATACTCTAAAGAGGGATCAAGCCATATGTAGTTCTCCCACTTAATGTGAGCTATGAAATAATGTGTATGAAGATAAAAAATGATAAAATATGTGTGTTTGAGATGACTAGGGACTGGTGTAAGGATTTGAATAAGATGGAAATAATATTGGATGGCTGTATGTAGAGAATAGGGAAATATGCTTGAGTAGTCTTGTTTATATTCTTGCTTGCTTTGTGATATTTTCCAACCAATTATAAATGAACTTTTAATGGGATTTTATAGATATCTATTAGTCATGGGTTAAATTTAACTATGTTACTATGACACAATGAAGAAGAGGAATTAGGGAAAAATGGTAATCTAGGCTCAAAATGTGATTGGATAGGAGTGCTGAAAAGGGGACACCCTAGGGTCCAACACTATAGTCCAAGTTTGGCACTATTTTTTGGAGGGTATAAGACTTGGGGGGATGGAATAAGCATGGAAAAATGTTTCAACTAAGCTATAATGAGGTCTTGAAATCCTAAAGATGATTAGGAATCAATGAAAAGGTGTCTAAAAGGGTCATGAAAGCAAGTAGGAGGGACCTATGGGATGGATGTCACAAGTTAAAATCAAGTTACCAATTTTTGCATTTTATATGACTACAGTAACAAAATCATGAATCTTGAATGAGATGTGGAGTACTATGGAATTTTACCCATGATCCCTAGCGATGAAGCCATACTTAAATTATTCCATGCTAGATACCTCAATTTACACGATAACATCATAAACTTGGGAATTTTAAATGAAATCTCCCCATTTTAATAACTTCATTACTAGCATAGATCAAAAAAATAATCTCATTTCTTCTCTTCCCAATGCTCACTAAAATTTTCAATATGGAAATGCTATGCTCATTAAAGAAACCATGAGAATAGAATATGGTACACCCTCATGCACTCAACCCATAACAGTCTATAAAAAAATCATGTGAATTGATCATGATAAATTTATCTTATTATTCAATAAATACCATGAATATTTCACATGGTCATATAAAGACATGCCAGGTATCATCCATAGTATTGTTGTGTATAACATCATCACATACCCAAACACCAAACTCATTCGACAAAAATAATGGAAATTTCCACCTAATGTTTCTACCCTATGCCATAAATAAATTATCAAAATAATAGATTCCAATTTTATTAAACCCATTGAATATTATGAATGGGTGTCAAACATTTTTGTTGTTTGTAAAAATTCACCATGGTTATCTATATATGCATTGTATTATATAATCTTAACATCACATGTCCCAAAGATAATTTTTCATTACCTTTAATAGATGCCATCCTAGATTCCATTGCTAGATATGAAATGTTGTCACTCATGGATGGTCTTTTAGGCTATAATAAAATTAACATAGGCCCCAAATATCAACACAAAACAAAATTCACTATAGATTGGTGAACTTATTGCTATGTTAAAATGCCTTTTAGCCTAAAAAATGCTAGAACTACTTATTAACATACCATGAATCACATTGTTCATAATTTTACATAAATAATTATGAAAACTTATGTAGATGAACTCATTTATAATTTAAAAAGTCACACAACACACATATCTAATCTAGCCATCATATTTGATCGATTAATCAAGCACACAGTTATACTCAACCCATACACATGTGTCTTTGGTGTTATATCTGGTGAACTACTAGGGTTATTAATATCTCTTCATGGTATTGGTGTTTATCCCATTAGAATCAACACATTAGTCAACATGACCATTCATCAATCAATTCCAAACATTCAAACTTACCTTGGAAAGCTTGGGGCAATCCAAAAATTCATCCTAGAAATGGTTAATTATATATACTTTGTTAATTCCCTAAAAAAGGTGATGATATAGAATGGACTGATACCTATAAAAAAGAATTTGATAACATGAAATATTATTTACTCCATCCTCCCACCCTTCATCCACCTTCCAATGATCATCATTAAACTTTATACACCTCTTCAACTCCTGTATCAATTGGGGAAATGCCTACCCAACAAGGTGATACCAAAAGAGAATACACTATTTACTATATTAGTCAAGGCCTCATTAATTATCAAAAACATTATACTAAAGTAGAACATGATTGACTTTCTATCTACTTTGCAACTAAAAATATTCATCACTATATGCTCTATCAAACTACCTATGTCATTTTACATTTCAATCCACTTCACCATTTTTTCTCCAAAGCATTTCTACTTGGAGATATAATTGGCAAATTGATGGTTTTCTTAATGGATATTAAACTTTGAATCATAACATAAAAATATATCAAAGGGAAAGTCATTTCTGAAAAAATTGTAATGACACCCATACACGATACAAATAATTTCAAGATAATCCCCGCAACAATAATATTCTCTATATTGAAGGTATTATTTAGGCTATCTCCCTTAAAGTTTATTTCCATAATTTCATTGCTGACTTAGAGGCAAATAATCAAGAAGATACCAATATTATTATAGATAATACTAAATCCAAAGTTGTTATTGAAGAGCTTCCTAAAATCACCATTAATTTACATGAATACACCCAGACCCTCCACTTTGATGGTGCCAAATGCATCCAAAGAGTTGGGGTAGGTTGTATGCTTAATATCCCTCATGGTAATATCATCACTCTAGCATTCAGGCTAACCTTTGATGTCACTAATAACATGGAAGAATATGAAGATCTCATCTTAGGTATGAAAGCAACACTTGACTTAGATATCTCATATCTACATGCTTTGGGTGACTCCCAACTTATCTACCATTAGGTTAATGGTGATTACCAATGTAAAAGTGAAAATATTATTTATTATCATCAAATAAAAACAAAAATAACCAAATATTTTTCCTCTTTTACCATTGAGATAATTCCAAGATATCAAAACTCTATCACTGATTCTCTAGCTTCTTTATCATCCCTATTTCATCCCCATCAAGTACTTAATGTTCACATTTTCTTATTCAAATAAGAAAATAACCATCTTCTATCCAACCACATGATTTGATAATATTTCACATTAAGTCTATCACTATTATATAAATCCTATGGTATGAAAACACCATCTAATTCCTTGAACATCAAACTTATTCTTCAGACACAGATTCTCATGAAAAGCCTATAATACATAAACAAGATTTTAAATATGTCTTCTGATACAACACCCTTTATTACCATAATGTATAAGGAACCTTGATCTACTATATAATACAATAATAATTCCCTCCTCTCTTTGAATAAAAATATGGGGGAATTTGTGGTGGTCACTATAGTGAATATGCTACAACACATAAATTTTTATGTATGGGATACTTTTGGCCTACTTTAGAAAATGATGCTATTGATTTTGCCTAAAAGTGCAGTCTTGCCAACTTCATGATGATTTAATACATTCACCACCAGTTTAGATCCAAAATTTGGAATCTCCTTGGCAATTTTACATATGGGGATTGGATCTCATCGTCAAATTACCTCATTCACAATATGGTCATGTTTTTGTCATTACTTCTACTAAATTTTTTACCAAATGGGTAGAAGTCATGCCTTTTGTTAATGTTATGAGAACCATTATTTCTAAATTTATCTTTAACTAAATCATTTTTTTATTTAGATTTACCCATATTATCATTTATAATAATGGTGTTAATTTAAAAAATAAGGACATGAAACAATTATGTGCTAAATTTAAAATATACCAGAAATTTTCCACACCTTATCATCCACAATGCAATGGCCAAGTTGAGGCCAATAATAATTTTTTTCATAAATTTATTAAAAATACCATCTAATAAACCCATACTAATTTGAATCTTCACTTATATCCCACTTGGGCTTATCATACTAGCATATGTAATACCACTAGGGCAACACCGTTCTTGCTAGTCTATGGTTTTGAGTCTGTTTTACCATTAGAAGTTGAACTTCCCTACTTACACATATCTCTTCATGGCATCATTCATGATGAAAAATTATGTGAATATTTCCTTCATTCCCTCAATATTCTTGATAAACACCATCTAGCCACTCTTCAACATAACTGCCAATACAAGGCTTGCATCACTAAACAACATAATAAAAAGGTTAAAGTCCACACTTTCAATGTTGGTGATCTAGTCCTTAAGTTATACTATACCCATTATAAATAATCAAAATACACCCAAAAATGGTGGGGTATTTATTTATTGAAAGACATTCTTGGTCCTAGCACCTATTAGCTCCAAACTAATGAAGGTCATTTTTTTAAAGAACCCACTAATGCACAATTTTTTAAGAAATACTTTTCTTAAATATTTCCCTTCTTATAATAATTTTATATATTATCCTTCTAAAAATTCTTGTAGGATTTATACATGGATCTCACCCTCTAAAATAGTCTCTTTTTAAACAACCTTAGTTCCTTCCCTTGGTACTTTGGTTTATTTATTTCATGAGTTGCATTGTAATTCCATGGATAGGACCTGATTTTCCTCATGAATTCCTTTTGCTTTCATACATTGATTTGTCATATTAAGTTTGTTATTTTCCAATATTTTTTTTACCCACTTGGGTTTATATTTTGTAATTTTCATTTTAAGATCATGGATAGGACTAAGCCCTCCTCACAAATGCTAATTTTGCTTTTTTTCACCCACTTGGGTTTCTCTTTTGTGAGTTGCAATGTAATACCATGGATAGGACTAGACCCTCCTCATAAATTCCATTTCCCCCCTTTTTGAATCCCTTGGGTGTCTCTTTTATGAGTTGTATTGTAAGACCATGGATAAAACTATACTATCCTCATAAAATCACTCTATTATTTCAAAAACATGTTTACTAAACCAAGTGTTTCTTTTTTATAATATTAAAAAATGGTTACAAGTTTTTGATCCCATATTCTTAGCTTTTGATTTTATTTCTTTTGTGGTTAAAAATTACACAAAAAACCATGTTACCATGTTCCCCTACACTTATATACATTCTTATGATAAGGAATCATACTTACGTATCATTGTATCCCTTTTCATATTATGACATTTTTTGTGATTTGAATTAATTCAAAATTTTTCATGTTCATTCTCCTTGATTTCCTTTCCTTTCATTCCACTTTAGATAAAATTAGGTAAAATTCAAGATAACACTTTTATTTCACATGAATAAACAAGACTCTTAGACAACATGCTCTCTAATTTCTCTTTCTTAGTTACCAAGTCCAAATTTTTCAATTGTTAGTCATTTTTAGCACTCATGTTTGGTTCTCCAAATACATATGAAGGAGTAATAGAAAAATCCATCAAAAGTTCAAATCTAAATCATTTAAAACAAAAGGAAATGATCAAAAGGCAATATAAAAATAAAAAAGTAAACATCACACCAAAAGATGTGATTTATAACACATATCATATCTCTAATCAAAGTTAAAACTCCACAGTTGGCCTCATGATAGAGCCAAGGTCTATTGGGATGCAATAGGCTATTAGATTGGGATAGGACAATTCAAAATAATCTATAGTGTTACCTACTTTCTCATGTAAGTACCCAATATTTATAGTAGATCGATGAATCTATAAGGGGTCTTAAGGAATGGGGAAATAATTATGGGAAGGTATGCCCATTTTAATTTTCATGTATATAACCTTCATGGGATGATATTCATACTTCATTTTATAACCCAAGATTTGTGTGGTTAAGTACAAGTTCTCCTGAGTCCTTAATGTCAAAAGTCCTCTTATTTTAACAAACCTAATTTTATTGTCTTGTCTTTGATAAAGAGTTTTCTCTACCTTGATTTTTCCTTCATTTCCCCCCTTGATAGGCAAGTTTAATTCTAAATCTATTTCCACACTTTTATATCCCCTCTTCTTCACATCTTAAAACATGTTAGCACCAGTTTATTTTGGTTTTATCTATCCTTAGAAAAAAATAGTATGATCAAGTGAATATGGATTATCTTATTTATACCATTAATTTACATTTATCAATTGCCTTGGTTTTATTTGAAATTTTTTCATTGTCATCTTTTTTTTTTGAACAGATGCATCTATTTCTATATTTTTTATATTTCCTTTTTTTGGAGAACTGTGTCTCTTTCTATTCTTAGTAATTTTTCCATTATTGAGTGAGGTCTAATTGTTACTTCTCACTCACCTATGTTATTTTCCCCTTTTATGTAATTTTTATATTGATGATTGAGTAAGAATTGTTATTGCTTACTCATCAATGTTATTTTACTATTTCTTGCCCATCTTTGTTTAAGTAAGGATTGTTACTAGTTTTACATTGATGTTTGATTATCATTTTTACTTGTGTCCTTAGTTTGACTTTGTTTGTTTACCTTTATTACTTAAGGAATATTTTTTTGAGTTTTTTGGTCATTTAGTAGCCTTGGATTTTTGGTTACCTAATTTAATCTAAAATTTTGGCTTGGTCATTTGGTCCTAGCTTAGCATTTATCACCCTAGCTTACCAAATTTCTAAGTAGTCATGCCTACTCATTTAAGTTATCTTGGATTTCTTGGATTTGTTTATTTTTCTCTTTAGTTTTGTGTTTTTGGGTTTGTTTAAAGAAGTCTCTACATCCTCCATGATCAAAACTACAAACACAATAGACAACCATTCAGTGATAAAGGTAAGTCAAGGTATACATACATTAATTTTATTTTTAGTTATTTCTTTTTTAGCCATTTCCTTTTAGTTATTTTATTTATAAAATACTATAATTTATTTAGATTTAACATTTTGTGTTGTTATGTTATTTTCATGAAGCACCACCCATACTACACCTGATTGACATATGATGAGGTTCGAGTGGGGAATACATATACACATAATATTTTCAAAATTGATCAATTATTGATACTTTCTCTCTTGTAAGAACCCACATGTCTCAATATCTCTGAGTGCATGTCTTAAGTGGTGCACCAAGAAAGGGGTGGGTAGACCATTGGTGCTTTATAAGATTATTATCCCTTATAAAACCAATTGTAACCAAAAGAAACCCCTCTTAGACACTTCCTTAATATTTAACACCTCTCTTACACACTCTTGAAAATAATTCACCACCTCAAATATCTCCTACCTAAGCCAAAAACTCATTTTGACATTTACCAAATAAAGTTAGATAGGGTCAATGTTGTACTTAAAATATATTAGCACATTATGGTTATAGGTCAGCCTTAGCCAACCTAGTCTAGGACCTAATTGGATTTTATTAATTATTGATATATGTTTGATTGGGATGAATTTGTCAACTAAACTTTTTAAAGAGCTTAGGTTTATATTCAGCTATATAAATACATCCTTTTTGCCATTTCTTAGAGAGAGAGATAGAGTTAATCACTCATTTGCACTTCTTTACAACCTAATCTTCCATCATTCTAATTGAGGAATCATTGATCAGGGTTTATAATTGGAGAATAATCTTGCCTTTTGGAAAAGTCTTGGATGATTTGGCCTATCGTAATGATCCTTATAAACCACAATAACCTCTTACAAAGCACCTTTGGCTAAGGGAGAGATTGAATCTCAACAAGTTCATCTTCAAGGTAAGTATCTCTAACTCTTACTCCTCTATTTTAGTAAATATAAGTATCACAACTAATTTATTTTTAATATATCTCTCTCTTTATGCATTAGGGTTATATCTATATTGAATTAATCAAAATTATTCTATGCATGTTTAATTTTATGTTTATTATGCCCATTTTGTGCCACATGCTTTTTGGGAGGAATAGGATAAATTTTTACTTTGTCGTTTACTTTATGAATAAGAAAACATAGGACCTAACTAGTGTTATCACATGGTTTTGGTTGAGTAGAGGATTAAAAACCCTATTTAGTGATATTATTTTGGTAAAGGACTCCTTGGTTAGGTCTAGCAGATCCATCTTAGTCATGATCCTCATTGTGTAAATCTACCAACAAGTGAAAGGGAAAGTGTGGTTTATATTCTCTAAGATAGGATTGATTTATAGATCAACTTCACTTTCCCTTGTATACAACATGTGATAAATATGGAAAGTAATAAAGATATCAAGATACTTATCTTTTTCATATTTGTTGAATGATCATGATTGAACTTTGATAATGGTAAAAATCTAGAAGCAAGCTTTTGAGTTATTCAAATATGAAATTGACTATTTGTGCATGTAGGGTCACTAATGTTAGGCTATGAAAGATATATCGATGTGATTTAGGATAACATTACTTTCTTGGGCTGATTTGGCTCTACTTTGGCTATACACTTAGTTTTACCTACTTGTGATACCTATTTATGTGTGATATTGATAATTGGCTATGTGTGCATCTACAAAAAAAATATCCTTCACCTTGAAACACTAGGTTCACTTGTGAGGGGTGGGTTAAGATAACCATAATCACCCACATTAATGATTAAACATTATCTATTTAATACTTTTAAGAGGGAAGTCAAGCCCCATGTAGTTCTTCTATTTTATGTGAATATGCAATTATGCTCCTTTTATATATGAATGCACCTAGAATTTATATTTAGATACTTAAAAATGATTGATATTGACTTATCTTGGTGTAATTTATACTTGTATGATGACTGATCCTAGTGATTGATTTGTAATTTAGGAAGAATAGGGCATATTTTCTCAATGTGTAGTAGTGTATAGATGCTTTATGGATAAGTGCCTAATAAGTGCTAAGTGTGGGTTTTATTTGTATTAATATGAGTTTATTTGTGTACTTTCTCATACCATTGATGCATTAAGAAATTGGGCTAACCCATACGAATGATTTGATTATAAAAGGTAACCATTACTGGTGAGGGTTACTAACGTCACTCTTAGGTTAGTTTCATTGATAAAACTATCTTAGCCTTACATTAGTGTCTACAAGACATGAATGTGGATATAATGATTTATAAGTGTCCAAGTGAGATATTTGGCTAGTTTACCACAAATTTATAGGATCCTATAGGTGATTGATAAAAAATAGCAGGGTTAAGCTCATAAAAAAATATAGATGTGAGATAATGGTGAATAAGAGGCATATATGTGCACACAATTCATGTATATTAAAGGTATGTCAAAAGTGACATTTTCAAGTGCCTAATATCATATTTTAGTATCTAAAAATGTCTCCCTTTTATTCTAGTATTGAAATGTAATACAAATACTAGAGTAAAAGGATAAAGTATACTTGAGTGTGTAAAACACAATTTGTATTTGGGAGATGGCTCCAAACATATAACTTTGATCCATGAAAACCTAAAATTAAAATATAGTAGTCAATGCGCATATGTGAAATCTAAAATCTTAAATTGAAGTTGGAAAAGTTTTAAGAGTAAAGAAGTATATAAGTATGTGAATTAATCATGTTCCCTTGTAACTTATTAGAGATGATGATTCCTTGTTGAAGTATTGGATAATTTATGATTCCTTGTTTAAGCCCATGGATATTTGGGGTGAATTTTCCTAAAATTTGTGTAATTATGAAAGCATTTAAATTCGGAAGATAAAATCCCAAACCCTCATAAATGTGGAGTAGTGATAAGATAATTGAGCATTATTGAACCTCAACTGCACTACCTTAAATAACTGATCTTAAATATCAATATTATAAGGTGGGAACCAAATAATGGGTTAAATATGGGTAATTCCATGGCCATTAAGAATCACTGAATATCAATGCACATTACCTAAAAATTCATAAATCAACCCTTGTAGATCGACCCTATAGATTCAAGTTTACCCACTACATTACACCATTGAATTGTATTTGCAAATAAACATTTGTAACAATTCTCGATGAAAAAAATGTAAATGTGCACAAATAAATATCATGCCTCACTATTTTTTTTTAAACTTTAAACTATCATACTACATATGTGCATGAACAAACATCATGCTCCATTAGATCTATACCAACTAAACAAAATGCTATGCATCTATATGCAAAAGTTTGAGAACCTATATCTAAAATGTTTATGCATGTGAAAAATTGTAATGTTTGTTCTTTTAAACCATGTACACATGCATGTTCTATGCACTCATGTGTATCTAAGTATGTAATCTACAATTCATGTCTCTATAAAGTGTGTGCAAATGCATGTCATATGCCCCTATATTCTATACCAAGATGTAAATATTTGTCATATATATAAACCAATCTGAATCTATGAGATATGTATTATGTATCCAAAATATGATTTTTATATTCATGGAGGCTTGTGTCTCTTATGAAAAGCCCACTAATATTCATCTTTTTGAGGTGAGGAATGTAGATTTTAAGTCACTCATCTAAAAAAGAAGAGTTAATTAATAGTGCTATGTGTAAGAGATGTAATCATTTAGAATCAAGTCAACATGTGGAGAATATGTCATCATAGTAATATATATGCCATCAAAGCATGTATGTAACATATGTAACTTAAGGAATATAAATATCATGTCAAGATATATGTATAAATTAGGCATGCAATGGTAACCATCAATGATATAAGAACTGAATAAGCCTATGCAATAAAGAGGTTAATGATATGAATCATGGCACCACACTCAAAATGGAGGTGTGTGATATGTATCATGACACCCACAAACTCAACAATCTCAACAAACTAAAAAACCATAATAATCTCAATATAAAATCCTAGAGTAATCTAATCATAAGCATGTAATGTCACATATAAGGCCAAGGTATGCATATAAGTGACATAAATATGTTGAAATAAATAAGGCCAAGGGCCACAAAAAGGGACATAAAGATGTTAAAAAAAAAACAAGACCAAGGGCCACAAATAAGGGATAGAAATTTGTTTCAATAAACTAGGCCAAGGGGCCACAATCAAAGGACACAAAGATGTCTCAAATAAAAGATAATTAATGTTGCACACATAAGGCCAAGTGTTGCACAAAATAAATAAATAATGAGTAGCCTATCATGTAAGAGTAAAATTATTAATGAATCATATTTTTTTTGGAAAATAGACTATATCATTCATGTATGCTAGTACTATATCATAGTAAAACAACATATCCATATAGCACTATGTAAAACATGAGTAACTAGAAAGACATGTGTAAGCAATCTAAGTAGCTTGACATGGTAGAATGTCATAAAAAGATATAACTTGAGGTAATGTGACATGTGGAATAATATTCCCATAAAATTAGCATGGCTACTATGTATAATAGATTCTAACTTCTATGTGTCCATGCATGATCTATATGTCTTGCATCACACTCATATACTATGAAATGCTAGTTTTTATGAAAAATAATATGTCATATACCAAATAATGATAAATAACATATGTAAAGAGTTTGATATTTCAATCATGTCCTAATTAGGTCTTGATTTAAAATTTTTTAATGTTTATTTGTTTTATATTTTTAAAAATTTGTTTTTTTTATATTTTTGAGTATTATATTAAAATTTGGATATACATTGATCTATCAAGAAATATCAAGTAGAAAGGCTTAACAAATAGAATAATGGAAGGGATTATAATAATTATCAACATGTGTGAAGGCATAGTATGCACTAGATATAATAGCATGGTTATGTGAAGTAAGTGAAAACAAGCAACATGCCACCACTATATATGTGAACCACATGATAAATCAAAAGAATATGTAGGTGGTGGAGGGAGATGAAGAGGAGTCCATGTATATTCTCATGTAAAATGTTGTTTTAAATGTATGAGATCATGTAAGCACAAGGGGAGCTTTAATGATAAATGTCATCATGTAGGAGGGGGCAATTAATGTTCCATAAGAATATATACCAAGATGAGGTTATGTTTAAGGATAAATCATAGGTAGATGTCACATATGTTTTGATTAAAAGGCAAGGACCAATTGAAGATATATTCAAGGGAAAAAATAATGGCATATGTACATGTGTGTGGAAACATAGAGTACTAGAGGGGATAAAAAATTGAACAAACACCAAGGAGATATGTATAATAAATGATGTGTCGATGGACTAGAAGGGGTCTAACATGAGCCTTATATCAAGTGGTAGTAATGTTTCCATCCATTTGGTTAAAATTTTAGATGTGTCTCTATCTAAATATATAAAAAAATTATGTGTTGTATAATATCCATCATTATTATCATACTTTATCTAACATGTTCAACCATGGTGCCCATATTTAAATGTGTGTCCTTGTAAGATGTTTATGTTGATTGTGGAATCACGTTTGGATCATGAACTAATATACTATTTTCATAGAGGAAAATAAAGTTGAAATCAATGGGATCTTGTATCTTATGTCCCAACTTAAATCACTTGTTTATAGAATGGTCTATGTATTGATGGTAATTAAAATATTTGGTTCCATCATATCCCCAAGGTAAATTTATATTTGTATCAAAATATATAGGTGTGGGGAGTGATATGAGTTTGTATTCAAGTAAATTTTGTGACATATAATAAGGAGGTTGGGGTAATCATGAAAATTACCTCTTGTTATGAGATGGTTGGATAGATTTTACTGATGGATTGTGATAAGGTGAGGTATTCAAAGTGATTATCATCCATAAGATATGTGTACTAGTATCTATCATCTATGAATTTTATAAACTTTTGTAGTGTAAATGGCATGGATTCTATAGTCTCTATCCAAGGTTGACCTAAGGGTAATTTTTACTGTATATTATTAGACATGATTTGAAATGAAGTATTCACTATATAGGGTCCCATGATCACATCCTATGATATGGTTCTAAATACTAGAGTTTATACACTATGAGATCTAGTGACATATTTTTGTGATTTGTAAATGTTTTCCAATGTATGTACACAATTATCATTGCACATGTTTACATTAGAGCTAGTATCTATCAATAGATGGTTAACCTTTGTTGTTAGTATCCTTGATTGAAAATATGTTGGAAGATTTGTCTTAACTTATTATTTAATGGTGATATTATCATGTTAATTACTATTATTATGAACATCAAGGGTTTTATGAATATCTTATGTTGTATTGACATGTTCTTTTATTACGTTACTTATTTTACTGACTTGTGAAGGATGTATGTATCTAAGGCCTTGGAATATTTTTTGGGTAGATGTTGCAATGGTATGGATAATACTTGTGAATATTTTCCAAATTATTTTCCATTGTATCCATATTTATATAAATATATAAATACATATCCAAATTATTGTAAATGAGTAGTTTGTGATGGAACACTAATCATGGCTAAAGGAATTATGACTTTGTATAAGTAATATATCTTTGTTATAGTTCCATCACCTTATATTATAGATATATAATTATTTTCATGAGGGATTATGTAATATAAATAGATGATAATGACTCTTTAGATAACTTTGTAGACTCATGATGCATAGTTATAGCCATAGAGATCTAATGGTGTGTACACTCCCTATCACTACCACTTTATCTTATCCTAAATCATAAAATGATAAGAATTAAAAAATGAAACTTAAGCCAAGTATGAGGGATAAAATAAATTAATAAGGTTTTAAAATAAGTAACATAGAAGTAATGAATTAATGAAAAGAGGAAAATTAGAAATTAGGTTTGAAAATGAAACCCTAGGGTAGAAATCTAAAAAACCTAGAATAATGAAACCATAATGAATACCTAGAGTTTTATATGGTTCAAACAATATTTAAACTCACCAATATGTTTTACCCTAATTTGGATTTGTACAACTCTAGTTAAGATATAAAATTTAATGTAATTTAGATTTTAAAATATGATAATCAAGCATGAATCTGAATGTAAACTATTGAAATAGATTTAACAAGTGACATGTGATAAATATGGAAAGTACTAAAGAGATCAAGATACTTAGTTTTTATAATTTGTTTATTGACTTAAATTGACCTATGATAATGATAAATGTCTATAAGAATTCCTATTAGTCACTTAGATTAATAAATGAATGTCTATAATGCAAGGTCACTAACATCAGGGTAGAGTAGATTCCTCAACATTATTGATTGAGGCTAACATTACTATCTTAGAGGATTTGGTTCTTTGTGGTCATATAGTAAATTGTGCCTACTTGTTATACATATATATGTGTGATATTGATGCTTGAATATGTGCATAACTCCAAAAATTACTCTCCTCTTTGAAACCTTAGGTCTACTTGTGAGGGGTAGAAACTTATAAAAAATTAATAAGTGTAATGGGCTGAGCTAACCCCAATCACCCTCATTAATGATTGACCACTAATTACATATCCAATACTTTTAATATGGAATTAAATTTAAATTTTGTTATTCAAATTAATGTGAATGTTAAATTTTATAATTTTTTATATGAATACACTTATAACATGGCTTTCGATACTTGATAATAATCACTCTTGACTAAGATTGGTGTGATTTAGACTTGGTTGATGACTACTCATAGTGTCTAAGTTGTAATTTGTTAAGAATAAGGAAAATTTTATAAATGTGTAGTAGTTTATAGATTCTTGATAGATAAGTGCCTAATGAGTGATAAGTGTGGATTTTATTTTTATTTATATGAGTTAAATTGGGTAGTTTTTCATGCCACTAAAATACTAAGAAAATGGGCTGAGCCATAGGAATGATCTAATTTTAGAATGTAACCATTGCTAAGCGAGGGTCACTAATGTCACCCTAAGGTTAGTTTCACAAATTTTAGCATGATTTTATTTTCAAAGAAATATAAAAGTGAATCTAATGATTTAGAGATGTTCGAGTAAGATATTAAATTAGTTTGTCACAAACTAAGAGGCTCATGTAGGTGATTGAAAGTAAAATGGGAGGGTTGGAATCATAACAAGCATGTAGATGTAAGAGAATGGAAAATAAGAGGAATATATGTGTGCACAAGTTATATATGGAAAAGGTAGGCCAAAAATGACATTATCAATTGCCTAATAGAAGATTTTTGTATCTATATATTATCTATTGATTTTGTGGTGTGGTGATTCATATCATGCACCTTTATACTTGTGTGTGGTTCCATGATCCATATCACATCCCTTCCTATGTAGGGTGTTATTCAATGATTACATATTTGATGATTATTAATGCATGCCTAAATGTTATATCCTTATTGACATGACACTTTTATGACTCCCAGTAAATGTTTCAAATATGCTTTGATGATATATTCATAGTATTATGACATATTATCCACATTTTAGCACATGATTTTAAATTATTACATATTTATATATAACATGATGTGGTTAACTCTTTGATTTTGAGATGATTAATTTACAAGCTATATTATTCACCTCAAAATGGGGGCATATTAGTGGGCTTGTAATAAATATTTAAGCCTTCACATATAGATAATTCATATTTTGGGATAGATTACATGATTTAGGGAGTTCAAATTAGTTCAAAATATTAGTTTGGTTCAGATTATGATACATATATTTACATATTGAGACATATTTGAGGGCATATGAAATGCACATATAAATAGTTTACAACAACATAAGTGACTTATTTTTAGATATATCAAGTTTGGGATAAAATGTCCTATATATTTTATGACAAACTAAATCAGATTGGGATAGTTGATAAAATTATAGTGCATGAACATTATTCATGCATACATATTATATTTTTTATATTTTTAAAGTTATCATTGATGGTATTGAAGGTCATATTTTGAAACTATAAGTTCATCTGTAACCAACATGAGTCTAAAATAAGCTCCCTCTTCCAAATTGAGGTTTAGTATGAGTTAAAGAAGTAGTGCATCTTAGGTTATGCATTACTCAATGGCCTAAAATTACTCATTATGAGCCTAGTATGATATCTAATCTCTAATATTGGGGTTTAAGAATAAGTTAAATGAGAATCACAGTTGATTTTTTTCATCTCTTAATGGCCTAACATTTCTCCTTATTCATTAGGCTTAAGGCATTTATCTTCCTAACCCATGGTTTTCATAATGACACTAACTTAGGACATAATCATCTCAATACATTCTCCATTGGGGCATGAACACCCCTAATATATAGTTCTTTATAAAGAAACACATCTCCAACTTTTCATAGGGAAATATGGTTCACCCACTTACAAGTGTATTATTTTGCTGCTCTTTAAATTTAGAAATTTCATTTAATTTATTTCAAATTTCATATCATATGTGGAAACCAAGTGTTGAATATTCATTATATGTTTTCATGAACCAAAATACACACTTAGAGCCTTATTTAAAAGACAAAGTGTGTTTACACACTAAGGTACATCTTTTTATCCTTTTACTCTAGTACACATATGGATCTTGCACATGCTTCTTTCCTATATGATTACTTTATATTCATCTAACCTTATCAATTTTACTATAAATTACCTAAATTAATTCCCTAATCTATGTTTAATTTGACTAATATCCTTATTAGATTATTTCATAACCATCAAATTGTTATTTTTGTTCTTGGAACACCTTTGTTGGAGAGTGGATGCATCTATTACCAAATCTATCTAGGAATTTATAGAGGTGTCCATGTACCTTTTAAATATTTAAATAATTAAAATAGGCTATCCCACACATTTCAAAAATTTGTCATATGAAAAGTTACCCAAAAACTCCCACATTTATACACAATAGGTCTAAGCATATTCCCTATATAACATTCATTTAATAAGCACATAACACTTATCAAAGATACATCTACACATTGAGAGGGACTATCCTAAATTTCCCAACATAGAAATTAGTAACAAGGAGTAGGACCTAACCAAGTTTGAGGCACCTAAACCAAGTAAAATTTCCATTAGAATGTGTCTAAAGCTAGATTATAGGATAAATTTATACTAGTGGATCATGATTGCACACATTATAAAGGGAATAAGTACATGCAAATTTATTTCCCTCTTAAGAGTATTAGATAGGTAGATAAAACTAAACCATTCATTATGAATTGGTTGAGGTTAGATTAATCTATCATTGTTATCCATTTTTATAGGTCAACTTAGTGTAAAAAGTGGAACTAGGGATATGATGTTAAGGAGACAAGATTTTAGATTTTATGAACATAATGAGCATCTAATATCACATAGGAGGAATATTTACTAACATGAGCAATGAATTATGCCAAAATAGTGAGGAAAAACCTAATAATATGAATTTGGTATAAGCAAATGCCTTTATTTGACTCAGGAGTCAAGATCTTGATGGACTCATCCAACATATCCAAATACTCAGGATGTTGGTCCTTTTACATTCTTTTTAGTCACTCCTATTTATTCTTAGACCTACACAAACATAAAATAAGTTAAGTATATTAATCCTCTTACTATTTTCCATAAACAATAAATTGTAATTATTTAATAATACTTAATTGCATCATTCAAATTTGTGTATCATTATTATTATAGATTATATAATTTGAATAGTTCAATTTTTTTATCTTATTAAATTACATAGATAAAAAATAATGTAAAATAATAAACAAATATTCCTTCTCAAATTAAATCATGTCTTCTCTATTCTTCAATGTATTGATGATGGATGTAAAATAATCATGTTTTGCATAATTTGGTAAAGTTATGACCCCATAATGATGCATATGCAATATCCTTGTAGATAGTTGACCTATTAAGTAAATATATTATAATGATCTTAGCTAGCTAATTTAAAAGCTGATTACTGATATCATACTCTTTCATTGGTTGGTAGGCATCCTAGGAGGTGGAGGGGGATGGGTAGGGACATTATGACTATATTAATTATGTTGCATATAATTGAGTAGTGTAGACTCAGGTTACACCTTAGTTGAAAGTAGAAATGTTCAAGTCCTACTCTTAAACCTAGTCTAACATGGGAATGACCCTCAGTTGTGGATTACCTATATTTGGGTCAGACCTCTAGGGTTTTTAACAAGAATAACTCCTTTTATGCATCATTTTATCCCATTTACACTACTAAAACCTACTAGTGACCATGGAAAAGGGAGAGAAGGAGAAAAAGAAATGGAAACCTAAGCTAAAGATGGTTATGCACCTATATTATGTTTGATCCACTTTTCTTGACTCTAAAATACTAATGAACAACTAAAAGACCAGATCTAGTATTCTAAATATCTATCATACATCAATGTTTCATGAAGAGGTTCACTAAATGATCGCAAGCTAAGGGAAATGATGGAGAGGTCTAATACAAGACACTAACCAGTCACAATATCCACATGTAGGATTGAATCAAAAGATACAAAGGACTAAACATGACCTGTACAATAAAATGAACTAGTAACTAGGTGAGATAATGACTTGAAAAAGGAGATACTTCTACCACATATGAAAATCTGACATATACATAGTATACCAAAATAATGAGATCTAAAAAATAGTCTTGTAGTCATCTAAAGAGGTTACAAGATCCATATTGGTAGAGTTTAGTCATGCCCAAGAGAGGGAGTAGAGTAATACTGAGGGATCAATTTTTGAGCCAAAATCCTATATATATATATATATCAGAAAAGAGAAAAGGAGAGATGGGAACAATGCATTTGAGAGTGGAGAAAAGTCATCAAGATTAAGAAGTGAGGTTATAGTTCATTGATTACTTTTTGTATGCATACTTTGATCAACAATAGACCTCTTTTTGTACCAATAATCCTTAAGTTCTTTTCATTGGTTGAGAGATCCCACTAGATGTAAGGGTTTGTTATGCATGATGATAAAGTCTTTTGAGTACAATGAATGCTCTTAACTATTTCTCTAACTACCAGCTCACCACCTTAGGACCCTAAGCCCACTTGACTTGTTCATGAGGATAAAATAATCAAACATTGAAATTGATAGTGTCATGCTATGAATGATGGTTATTACTTGTATTATTGATGATAGATCCATGTATACAAATGAGACCCTTTGCATTAAACACATACATGCTCCATTTTCATATCTAAATAATAGGTTCATCTATAGACAAAAAACTAATCTAATATTATTATTTTTTCTATAGCTTTCATATTAGTACAGACCTATAGACTATATAGCCTCTTTTCTAGATCCAAATAGGTCCAAAAGACCCAATCTATCTCTACAAGAACCAAGGGTTTACCATATACATAGATCCTTCTTAAAAATGGTGAACATAGCTGAAAAAATAACCCTACTTGATATAAATCTATGAACTAAAGGTCCATATTTAGTCTTAATGGTGATCCTTTATATTCTTTATCACCTTAGCTACATTAGTGTACCCTCTTTAGTGGCATTATATTGAGCTCCAATGGTGTAAAGATGACCTTACAACACCTATTTACTTTTATAAAAAATGTCTTCTCAATTTCCATCAAAATTTTTGGGCTTACCTTTGTTCTAATTGGTTATCAATATCTGACTTAGCTTGTTGACATATTGACCTTTGCTCACACCATCAATCTTGATCTATATAATCAAGCGAGGGCCATTGATCTTGCCCTTGACTTGTCAACTCTATCAAATCTTGTGCCATGTGTCAAATGTGCATTGATTCTCAAGATTCACTATCAGTCTATAGCTTCACATGATTAGACCATGTGTTAATCTGTTGAGATCCTTGACTATTTGACTCATCTCACACTATTAGATGAAGATGTATGATTGAGTGAGAACTGCTAAATCTATTGGGACCCACTATTTGAAATATAATGGCTATTTTATGAGCATAAATTTGATGTCTATGTTGTTTTCAAATTATTTTCCCTTGATCATCATTGATGTTTGTGCAACCATCAAATTTAAGCTCAAAATAATTTGTTTTACCTGAGCTTAAAATTGACATTAGCGTGAACATCTTATGCTATAGGTCCAACTTTAGAAGCTTATATCTTGAGCTAGAAAGCTTGTGTGGGCATGGAAATTTTAGAGGATGATCCTGGTATGTAGAAATATAATTGTGTGTGATCCACTAGTCACATGAGGTTTTTTGAGAATATTTATAAAATGTGCAAGTATGATGGTTAATTCATTTTTATAAGACATCTTAGTTGTCTAGTCTCCAAATCTTGCATAATTCACCCTTTTATTGACCCTTGAGAGTTATAATTATCCCTCAAGACTTTGTCAATCTGGTCCATGCCTCTACATGCTCATGAGCACCATGAGATCCTACTTGGATCCCTCTACTTGTATTATTGGACTCATTTTAAAGTTATTTGGTTTTTTATTTCATTAGGAACCTACTAGGCTTCTCCTTCTAACTATAGGCAAAGTCGAATATGTGGGCCAAAATAGCCATCACTTTTGGTATCTCAGTTCACTTGACCAGGCTACTAGTCATAGGACTTAGACTTTGATTGAGCTTGTTCAAGATGACTAAAAAAATAAAATGCTACTTACCAAAAAAAATAAAATGGAAACACTTTTTTGGAGTAATGGGGGGAAACAAAAATAAAGTAATAAGAGACAAAGCAAAAACCTAAGAAATAAATAGAACAATGTGCAAAACTACTTGGAGAAAAAATATACCTATTTAAGTATGTACAAGGAATAAGATATAAAACTAGTAGCAAAACTTGAGATACCTCCCATTGACAGGGATGGAAGGTTATATCTATTAAATAAAGCAAGATCAAAGGAATTTCTCTCTTTGCAATTTGTGATGACATAGGGTCCACTCCAAAGGATATCAAACTTGGAGTGTTTTCCTGGTTTTGCATGGTCCTCATCCTATTTGAGGATTATGTCACCTTGTTGAAATGTCCTTGAATAAGATCTTTTGTCAAATGATTTCTTCACTTGGAACTAGTTAGACCACATGGTATGCATGACATCATCCCTTATTTCCTCTAATTCTCTTAGTTCATTCATCCTAACCTCCATTGCATCACTTTTTAGAAGCTCTAGTTGGTGTGAAAGCTCCAAAGTTGGAAGCTCTGATGAAATTAGAAGCCTTGATTCTATTTCATAGACTAAGAGATAAGGTGAATGACTAGTGGATTTATTGGGGGTAATCCTATCAACCCATAAGGTAGTATTTAACTTGGTATGCCAAGATCTCTGATTATCTTCAATTTTTCTCTTAATAATCTGAATCAAGTTTTTATTAGTGGACTTAGCTAGTCCACTACCCTATGGATAATAGTTTGATGAAGATGTTAGATAGATACCTTATTTAAGATACCACTCACATACCTTTGTACTAATAAATTCCAAAGCATTATCTGATATTATAGTGGAAGGTGCTCTAAAATGGGTGACTAGACTCTCATAGAACTCAAACACAAATTTCTCATTTGCTTCCTTTAAGGGAATTGCTTCCACTCACCTAGTGAAGTAGTCTGTAGCTGTCAAAACCAACTTATGACCAACACTAGATGGAGGATAAATCATGCCAATGAAGTCTAAACCCCATTGCATGAAATTTTGTTCAACTTGAATAGGCTTTAGTGGCATAACAACTAGTTTCTATTTCCATGCAAACATTACACATTTCCCAATCCATGCATGTGTATATCTGAATAAATTGGGGCAAAAGTAACCATAGATAATGATTTTTATAGCTATGGTCTTGGATATAAAATGGCCTCATAAAATTAGATAATTTCATTACATCTTAAAAGCATACCTCTTATGTATTTTTTAAATAACACTCCATCAATTAGAATATATGGCACTGATTTCAACCTAAACTTTGTGATACATTAAAACCCATTGGACACTCTCCTATTTGAAAAAATCTAACAATATTATATGTTCATCTTGTAGGAGGACTATTTTTAGGTCCATGATAAGTGTCTTAAATTACTAAAACCATCTCTTTTTCTTCTCTCACATCTTCTACAATATGTTCACACAATCCTTTACCTCAGACTAGCTTTGTGACCTTGAATTCAATTTCATACTTCATACACTTAGTGACCCATCCAAATTTATTTTCATTTAAGTCTTTATTAAGGATAAAATCGTTCACACTCTGGTGAGCTACCATTAGTATAATCTTATTGTTTGAAACTAGATGTCTAAATTTATTCAAACTTATTACAAGTACATGTTTTTCAACAAAGCTATATCTTTCCTCATAACCTTCCAAAGATTGACTGAAGAAAGTAATAGGTTGCTCTAAACCTTCATTATTCTATTGCATAAACATGGATAAAATTACATCTAATGTAGATAAGGCATATAAATAGAATTACTTATTGAAATATGGATTTAAAAGTGTGGGGGCATGAGATATGGCCTCCTTGATGGCCTCAAAGCTTATCTTACCTTATCTTGTCCATGTAAACTCTTTGCATTTTCCCAATATATGAGTGAGGGGTTGACCCTGCATATCCTAGAATGAACCTCTTGATGAAATTAATCTTGCCTAAGAATCTCTACAATCCTTTCTTGTGTTTAGGAAATGATAGAAAAAAGATTGCTTCTATCCTATTTAGATCAATGGAAAGACCAGATTTGGACACCACATGCCCAAAAAGTCTTCCTTCATGCAATTAAAAATGCATTTCTTTAGATTCAAATAAACTCCAAATTATTTACATCTATAAAAAAATATCTCAAGTGTGTTAGATGATCATTAGGATTATATGAAAATATTGTTATATCATCAAGATAAACTAAAAACATATCATTCAAGATACCATGAAAAGTAACATCCATTTCTCTTTGGAAGTTGGATCCAGTATTGGAGAGTCCAAAAGAGATTTTAACATATGCATAGGTGTCCCATTTTTTAGTGAAGGCAGTCTTGTGACTATCCTTTTATTTAACCATGATTTGATTATAACTAGAATAGCCATCAAGTAATGAGAACCTTTGAGAACCTACCACCTTTTGTATAATTTGATCCATGGAGGGTAGTGGGTAATGGTCCTTTAGGGACACCTTATTGAGGTCCATAAAGTCAACACATAAAAGAATATCTCCATTCTTTTTCCTTACTGGCACAAGGTTTGCCACCCATGAGGAATGCTTAACTGGAAATATTATCTTTGATTCAATCAATTTATAAAGTTCTCTTCTCATGAGGTTATTAACTCTTGGATTGACGGGCCTTTGTTTTTACCTTACTAGCATGGCATTGCTTTGTAATTCAATGGTGTATTGTGCAAGTTTGGGGTCAAAGCCCTTAAATTATTTTTACTCATAAGCAAATATATAAAAAAATTCTTGGCACAAAGCAACAAATGTGGCTCTTTCCTCTATTATATTGACCTTTCCTAGCTTTATAAATTTGTCTTTAAATATCTCTATATTTTCATAGCGTTCTTCCTCTGCTGATATGTATGCTTTCCATTTTATTACTTGGTCATCTTCATTGAATATGATTTATAATGTCACAATCCCTTTAGGTAGCTTATTAGACCTCAATTGTACCATTTTATGGTCATATTAATTTGGAACTTGTCTTGATTCTTATGGTAGAATTCTGCCTCTTGTAATAGAAAACATATGATTAGATCATAATTGTTAAAGAATTACCAACTCACCTCATTTTTAGGTAAAAATAGTCTACATATAACTTTAATCTTACCTTGGCTTAGGTTGCCTTTATCTCTTCCTATAATCTCACATTGGGCACCAATGACTGTAAGTCTATCTACATGCTAGTTTTCTTCTCTTGGTATGGAATGGATATTAAATGCTAAGAAATATTCCATAAGGTCCCATACCTAGTTATTATAGGATTTAAAATGATTATTCTTGACTGAAATTAGGCTTCTCACGTGTTTCACTATAATCTCACTATCCCCCTTAACTTGAAGGATCTTGACACCTCTATTTCTTACTTGTAAACCATGCAAAAGAGCTTCATATTTAGCTATATTTGAGGTGTAACTAAAATGGAGTCTTATAACTGACTGGTAATTTTGACTAGAGGGTGAAATCAACATGGCTCCCACTCCACTTCCATTCTTTTACCTTGAGCCATCAAAGAACAAAGTCCATAAACCATCCTCTTATTGAGAAGTGTTAGTTAAGCAAGGTATGAAAACACCTTCCTCATGCATGCAATAGACTCCTAAGCCTACCTCTTTGATGTTGATATATGGATAAAATGTATGACTATCAACTACCTCTTCATCCAAGTATAGATTTGAGATACCTTCAAGATGATCATGGGGTTCTTATTCATTAACCTCTTCAACCTCTTCAAATATGACATAGTTGGTAATTATAAGATTAGGCATATAGGGTTATAGATGGAACTTGGAGATAGGCTCAGATCTTATAGTGACTTGGGTTCCATATCTAGTTTTAAAAACCATGTATGACTAATCAGATGACAAATATCTTCTAATCTTTGTAGTAAAGTCCCTAGATAAGCATAGGGAAAAATATGGAGGTAGGTATACCACCATTACATCTTGAGTAATGACACAATTTAGACAGGCTACCAATGTGATCTAAAGATAATTTAAGATGCCTACTATATTAATGGGGGAGCAATCCAATTTAAGAATAAATTTTTTATTAGGCACATATTTGAGCCCAAGCTTTTCTATTATGCCTTTAGGCATCACTAAGGTTGAAGCACCTAAATCTATCATGCAATTGTGTACTAAATAGTTCCTTATGATGATTCATAGATAAAATGGGGGGGCTTATCAACCTTAAAAGGATGAAAAAAATTTTGAAATTAAATTTTGCTTGGAATTTGATTAGGAACTTGGATAGGGGCTTGGTTAGGCTGAATATTATTGATGAAAATAATGTTCACCTTATCAACTATCTTTTCCACATGAGAAAGTTTAGAGAGCTCTTGCTGGAGAATTTAATTTTTCCCTAGAATAGACTAAGCATCACACATGGACATAGTTATATTAGCCTTCTTCAAATCATCCACAATATTAAATGGAAGATTAGTACTTTTGGGATACACCTTGGAAGTAGAAGCATCACTTGGAATTTGAATAACATGAGGAACAAAGGGGAACTTCTACTACTATCCATGAGGTTGGGGAACTTGTTTATTTTCAAGAGCTTTAATAGCTACATTTGAAGTAGTTTACTGACTAGCCTATGGAGATGATGAAGAAATATTAGCTTGCCCAAAGTTTTCCTCTAACATCCTCTTCTTATCCCTTGTTTAAGCTGTAATTGGTTCATTTTTCCTTTGTGAAGATTTTCCCATATCAACTATTACATGGTTAAACACATGTTCCCTTTCTTGAAAATTTATGCATGTGTTATCAATTGGTGCTTTACCATTCTCTTATTATTGGCTCTAAGATTATGATAGTGACATGGTGGTCATGTTGTCTTGACTTGTTTGGGGGTCTTGTGGTGGAGGAGGTATCATATAATTACCTTGGAATGAGGGAGCATACTACCAACTAGGGTCTTGATACATGTCTCTAGTAGTGGTCATCACCATCTCATTGGACTATCCCCCTTGACTACCATTGAACTTTTTGAACATAATTATTTTAAGTTGGCACAAAAAATCTAGAATTAATTAAAGCATTAGGATTGTATTACCTTGACTAAGGATTATACCCTTGTCCTTACTGATTGGACTGATAGCGTGTCCTATTGTATTAATAATTATGATTAGTTTTTTGATATGGCCTATATGACGGGGCTTATTTCTTCTCCATTACAACCAAATTATTATTATAATATTTGAGAAGACTCTCCATATTCCCCAATATGTTAGTTTGATCACCTTCTATTTGATAAAACTTTGTTGAATTTATAACTAGAGTAATAGTTAGAGCAGGAGGATGTATCTCTAGAAAGAGGAGCATCAGTGGCCTTAGAGATAACTTGACTTCTTGTATAAGGAAATTTTTAACATTAATTAATAATTCAAAAGCTTCAAGTAGAGTGTTCCATCTCATGGATTGAATCATCATAGTTACATATGAATTAAGAGGCTTTAGATAGTATAGAAAAGCATAGTCGGGTGTAGGCTTGATCACTATAGGAATTATATCCCAAGTCTTTTAGAACCTATAGTTGAAGTCCACCATGAATTCATGATTGAATCTCTTTATTGTTGTAGGCTTATCCACAAGTGAAAGATGATCACTCTTGTCCTCAAAGTTCTTGCATAGGACCTCTCCAAACTCATACCAACTATTAATTGATGTAGGAGCCAATCCTCTGTACCACTGGAGTGATTTCCCTTTGAAATAAGTTGATAACAATCTCATTGCTACATTTTATTAATTTACATGATGCACTAAACAAAAGTTAACAATATATTCATTATGTTCTATAGGAGTGACTAGATTTTCCCCTATAAAATAAGGAAGAGCCTTCAAAGCTGAGACTAGAATATCATCCCATTGGCTAAGATTCAGAGGACTACCACCATTGAATGTCATAAAGGCTTGTATTATAGGAATATCCATTTGAGGTATAGGATTTATAACAATGTTTGACTGAGTAATATTGGCTTGAAAAGGGAGATTTTTTGCAATAATAGGGAGAATAAGAGGTGTAATCATGGGATTTGACTGAGAGGCTTTCTTATTTTTTTGTTTATTAGAAAGATAACTTAGATAAATCTATCTCTTTACCTTTTGTATAGGATCTTGTGACAACTCTTGGTAGTATGAAAAGTATGTAAATCTGGGAATGAAACTCTAAAATTTGCTATTATACTTAGATATGCAAAATTATGTAAATAGGTGGTCCCATCGAGTATGCCATAACTATTGTAGACTCAAGCTACACCTTAGAAAAAAGAATAAATGTTCAAGTGCTATTCTCAAATCTAGTCCAATAAGGGAATAACCCTAAACTATGGGTTAACTATATTTAGGCTAGACCTCTAGGGTTTTTAATGAGGCTAGCTCCTCTGATGCATCATTTTAGCCCATTTGCACTACTAAAACCTAAAAATTACCAAGGAAAATGGAGAGAGGGAGAACATAAAAGGGAAATCTAAGCTAAATATGGTGATGTACCTATATTATGGTTGATCCAATTTGATTGACTCTAAAACATTAATGAAATAAGTAAAAGACCAGATCTAGGATTCCAAATATCTATCATACATTAGTGTTTCATGAAAAAGTTCACAAAATGATCAAAAGTTGAGGGAAATGATGGAGAGGTATAATGCAAGACACTAACCAGTCACAATGTCCACATGTGGGCTTGAATCAAAAGATATATAACACTAAACATGACCTACATAACAAGATGAACTAGTAACTAGGTGAGATCATAACTTGACAAGGGAGATACTTCTACCACATATGAAAATTTGACATACACACATTGTCCTAGAATAATAAAATCTAAAAAATAGTCTTGCATTCATCTCAAGAGGTTATAAGCTCCATCTTGGTAGAGTTTAGTCATGCCCAAGAGAGGGAGTAGAGTGATATTAATAAAATACCAAGGGATCATTTTTTGGTTCAAAAGACTCTATATATAGCAAAAAAAGAGGAGAAATGGGAACAATGTAGTGGAGAGCGGAGAAAAGTCATCAAGATTAATAAGTGAGGTGGTAGTTCATTGATTACTTTCTATATGCATGCTTTAATTAACAAATAAAACTCCCTTTGTCCCAATAATCCTCAAGCTCTTTTCATTATCTAAGAGATCCCACTAGAGGAAAGGGATTATTATTCATGATGACAAAGTTTGTTGATTGAAATCAATGCTCTTAACTATTTCTCCAACTACTAGCTCACCACCTTGGGACCCTTAGCCAACTTAACTTATTAATGAGGATAAAATCCTCAAATCTTGAAACTAATAGTGCCAAGCCATGAATGGTAGTTATTACCTACATTATTTATTGTAGATCCACATCGATATATGATACCCTTTACATTAAACACATATCTACTTCATTTCCATATTTGGATCATAGGTTCATATATAAATAGAAAACTAATATAAGATTATTGGTTTTTCTATAGATTTCATATTAATATGGGCTTATAGACCACATAACCTCTTTTATAGATCCAAGTAGGTCTAAAAGACCCATTTTTTCTCTACAAGAACCAAGGGTTCACTACATACATAGATCCTTCTTAAAAATAGTGAACATAGTTACAAAAATAACCCTGCCTGATACAAATTTATGAACCAGAGGTCCATATTGAGCCTTAATGGTGGTCCTTTATATTATTTATCACCTTGGATACATTAGTGTGCCCCATTTAATGGCATTGGATTGAACTTTAATGACTAAAAGGTGACCTTACAAGACCTATTTGCTTTTGTTAAAAATGTCTTCTTGACTTCCATCAAAAGTCTTGGGCTCACCTTTATTCTAATTGGATATCAATATCTAACTCAACTTGTTGACATATTAAACTTTTATTTTACCATTGATCTTGATCTATATGATCAATCAAGAGCCATTGATCTTTCCTTTTAGTTTTCAACTCTGTCCAAGCTTATGCCACATGTCAAACACATGTTGATTCTCAAGATTCACTATCAGTCTATAACTTCACATGTTTATACTACGTGTCAATATCTTGAGCTCCTCAACTATTTGACTCATCTCACACCATTGGATCAATATGTATGATTGAGAAAGGACTATTAAATCTACTGGGACCCACTATTTGAAATCTAATGGCTACTTTACAATCTTAAATTTGACATCTATGCTCCTATCAAATGATGTTCATGTGATTGTCATTGTTATTCACATCACCATCATTGTTATTCATGTGACCATCAAATTTAAGATCAAAAGGATTTGTTTTGATTGAGCTTAAACTTGATGTTAAGTGAATGTCTTATGATATATGTCTAACTTTAGAATCTTATATCTTGATCCAAAAATCTTGCACGAGCATGAAAATTTTAGAGGATGATATTGGTATGTATAACTACAATTGTGCATGATCTATTAGTTGCATGAGAATTTTGGAGAATATTTATAAAATGTGTAAGTACACTAGTATTTTCATGTTTGGAAGATATGTTGGTGATAGTCTGGTCTCCAAATCTTACATAATTCACCCTTTATTTGACACTTTAGAGTTGTGATGACCGTCAGGACTTTGTCAATTTGGTCCATGCCCCTACATGCTAAAGAGAGCCATGATATCTTTCTTGAATCTCTCTACTTGCATTGCTAGATCCATTTTTAAGTCATTTGGTTTTATATTTCATTTGAACCATGTTATGATTCTCCTTCCAATTGTAGGTAAATCCTAATATGTGGGCCAAAATGGCCAACATTGAGCACCCAAACTATTTATATTTATATAATATATACCATTAAATCCAATATAAGACCAAGGTTAATAATGGAGGTATGATGGTAACTATTGACACATTAAGATGGGGGGAGGATCGAAGGGAGACATACATGCCATTTGACATTGAATGGTAACTAGAAACATCTCATATTATATATTTAGAAAATATGAGTTAATAAGGAGAGTTAATAATTATTCATCATTAATTTAAGCATTAGTTTTTTATTTTATAGGTAAATATTTGGTTTTATAGGGACCTAAAAACCATAGTTTAATAATAATAAAACCAACCAGATAAGATAATGAAAAACTAGGCCACACCAGCCAATGGACACTGAGTATTAGAAAAATTATATAAAAACATAGGACCCAAAAAATAATACCAATGAAAAAAACACCAATTGTATTTATTAAAAATGAGTCTCTTTATTACCTTCTATCTTATTCTTCATGTTACTCATCATGCCTATGGTTTGAGTGCCATGGCCTTCCAATGAGTTTATCCTATGCTAAGCCAAATATTTTTCCTTCTCAACTCTTTATTTTTCATTCTTAGAATTAGAACTACTTGGGGTGATGGTGAATATGTCTTTACCTTTTCTATTTGGGGTTCCCTTTGGTATCCATCTACTTCTTTCTACCATCTTTAGGTCATCCATTCCTTACCTCATTTTATCCACTACCTGATTAAGGTTGTTCCATTATTCAATTAGTGGTACCAGATATCTACCCATTTTCTACAAATTTTAATAGATTATCATAAAAATCTACCAATTTTTAATTAAACCCCTCTGATAAGTGTGTTGAATTATCTTCGTCACTCTTTTAGACTTTAATAAATTTCATTTTGTATATTTTAAAATTAGGGTTTTCAATACCCTGGGAGAACTCGAGATTTATACTAACCTTCTTTCCCACACTCTTATTTAGGGGAGAAAATTTGTGAGATTTACTTTTATCCTTCTTTTTGGATGCCTAAGGGTGAATTGGGTAGGGGGAAGGGGAAGATTTTTATTTACTATCATCAACCAAATTTTCCTTGGCCTATATGGGGATCTTTTCTTTGATGAAATCCTTAATATTAATCTCTTATTTCCTCACAGGGGTCCCTCTCTTGGTAAGTAGGAAAATTAGCCCCTGTTGGATAATTTTAGAAGAGGGTTTGTCTTTAAAGGATAAAATAAAAGATTCCAGTGACATGAGAAGGTAGTATGATAGGCTTATATAAAGGCCCTGAAATGGTTTAACAACAAGAAATGATGCAAAAAAATTGTGTATATTTTCATTCAAGGGTCAGATAATGCATTACTTGTAGGCATATATCCGACCATCTCCTTAGAAGGTCAGCCTTGGGAAAGCCCTTTTTATTATTTTGGAACATGGAGACCATGTCAAAGAATACCTACATAAGTTTATACTTTCTCCTTTTATCCTTGTAGGCCTTAGAGACTTCATAGGACATTTTAGTGATGTCCCTTATGAGCTCTTCCATGACATCCACCCTAATACCCTTGATGACAACTTAGTACTATTTTTATCCCATAATGAAATCTCTTGCCAACATTTCATCATGACCTTAGAATCAAAGCATAAATTTAGTAAGTCCTCCCTTTTTCAAAATTCTCTAGACTTTTTAGTTTGACTACACTTTTACATAAGAAATGGGTTCACAATGATCCCTATCTCCCCCATGATTTTGTTCTTCCTTTTGCTAGAGTGTTGAGAGTTGAAAAGAGCCAAATAATAGTTCAAATTTATTTTATTCTATTTTATGCAAAAATCATTGTTGAGAAGATTTTTGAAATGATTTACTTCATCAATGGATTTGAGTTTAGTGCCATAATTATGACACATATTTTAGCTTGGGATTTGCTTAGGCATGATCATCCTTCATACATTTGTCTCTACCAATAACTTAAAAATATTGCAAGTGAAAATAATTAGAGATTAGGAGGTAGAGATGGGAGTGGGGGGTATTAGGGGTCTAATCCACATGAAAAATTTAGGGCTAGAAAATACCATGTTTATAAGTGCATTAACAACCATGTTACCCTCTCGATAAATGTAGGAGATCAAGTATTCTATGGTTGAGTAAAGGAGATAATTGGATTCAATAATGATTTGGATGATAGTGTGAGAAGGTTTAACCTTGCTTGAGGGGGCATTAATGATGTTGAGTGAATCCCCTTTACTTTCCAATTTAGTGATGTTGAGCTGGATATCTAGTTGGATGCCCCAAAGGGTAGATTTAGCCTTGATTATGTGGTTAGATTAGATTCCCATTGGACCACTCTAGGAAATGATAACAATACTTGTTTCATCCCTGATGACTCCACCTCTACCTACTTTACAAGGAATCCCTTTGGATGCCCCTATTAATCCTTAGTGTTTTTGCACATGGATTTGACCCATTTCATTACATGGTTGTGAAATATATTACATATTTTAGGGAAGTGACATGTAATTATGATAATCATAGATTGAATCAGAAAGAATAAAAAATGCATATCCATTATATCCATGATTTATCTATGTGAATGAGGGAAAATAAAAAATTATATCTTAAAAACTAATGTAGGAGAAATAAAAAACCATAAAAAAATGATGAAACCCTAAGGAAAACCTAAGGTTTTCTATGATCAAAATAATGGTAAGGTTCACTATAATGTTTTAAATTATTTTGGATTTAGTGATCTAAATAAGCCAAACTATTGAGTATTTAGATTATATAAGATATATCATTCACTACAATAAATATGATTATAAAAAGTAAATTGATGTTGAACTTTCTATTTATAAAAATGACAAGAGGATATGGTACTCAGCATATTTATATTAAGTTATGCTATTTATCTATGCATAATGGTAAAAAATAGTTTACAATAGATATATGATTATTTGACTCAGGAGATTGACTATTAAAATATGTTAGGACACTGATAGTAATGTTTAGGCACTTGCAATAACTAGATGTGTTCATTGTCTACCGCAACTATCTCTATATATTTATGCTATCATATTTTTTCACAAGTTACTACACTTGTAGAGGCACACAATCCATGATTAGATAAATTCTTAAGGAAAAATACTTAAACCTAGGGAAATAACGCAAATAGGAAACTATAAAACATATAAATTGTATGAACCTTCATTTAATTGTCAACCCAAAAACCCATACTTTTGCAAGGAGACTATAATGAATATGTATAACTAAACCACTTTAAACAACTACGTGAACTAATTGATAGTATATCATGTATATGGAATTAAAACTAAACTAACCCACACTTATTATGAATCAAATTCACTCTTGTGGAAAGTAAACACTCTTACATAAAGTAAATGATGGAAAGTAAATCACAATTTTAAAAAGGAAAGTACAAGAAAATAAGTGTGGCATTGAAATGCTAATACGAGTTTGGAAGCTTTACACATAATTAAATTGAAAGGTATGCACACAAAATTTAAAGTTTCACACATAAAATTAAGTTTATATAAAATAAATAAACTATGGGAGAAAAGTACACACACTTGTAAAAATGGAATGCTCACACAACATAAATAAACTAATGAATGAGAAGCTAGAATATTGAATCCTTACAAGTGGGTGTTACCTTGGTTGGAATGGAGATTAAATACATTCCTTGATTAAGATAAAATTAAATAAACATATCTATTATTAATATAACTATAACATCAAAATAATTGCTACAAGTCTTATTACTCTTTGATCTGAGTTCAACTTGCTCTCAATACAAAAGATTATAATCCTATATTCTAGTCTACCCTAAAACCTAAAACTCTCTCTTTTTATATAGAGGATTTAGGGTTATTATTTAAATAATTTAGAATATTTGTTGTTACAACAATACAAATTGTACTTAATTTATGAATGGAAGAAGGGATAAAAAATATACTAATGGTAGGGAATGGTTACAATCATATGAATAATTTGAATAATCACTTGACAACCCAAAAGAAATGAATATGTTGATCATACATCTATTATTTAAATGAATTATGTATGCCTAAAAATCATGGAATAATTTTAGTTTTAACTTCCAACTAACCATTGCACCAAAAAATATGCACCTACAATCATTGCTATAGGTGAGATATAGTCAGTTGCTGTATGTGCTCATTGTCAATCGCTATGGGTATAACAACTAGTGGATATACATGAACTTTTTAATTTATAGTGAAATAATGTATGGATATTAGGTGTTTATGGATGAATCCTCTAGAGTATTTTTAGGTGTAAAAAATACTATAATAAAATATATAAGTATGAACACCCTGAATTATTCTTGAACCATTAGCAATACAAAAAAAAATCAAGTAATTAAATCATATAAAATTATATAGAAATAATATTAAAAAAAAAAATGCATATATGTCATTCATATAATATGTGTACATATCAACATAGTTTGGGCCAAAAGATCATGAATAAAAACATAGGGAGGTGTTTTAAGAATGACTAAGTAGAATGATGAGGGCTAATTCTAGGCCTCATCAACCCTCTCAAATTACAAGGTGGCATCTCCTATAGTAATTTTGGGAAGTTAACCTTTGTATTTAGTGAATTTATCCCCTTTATTCATCTTCTCCTATTAATTAATTTGTCCTAATGTTTATAGCCTTAAAATTATAACCAAAGTAAGGTTCTCCTTGCTAAAATGGAGTGGTCAGTTATCTCCATCTCCATAATAATTTTATACTTCTTGTTAAGTTAATTTAAAATTAAATATGAAGTGGGTTAGAAATTAATTTCAAGTTTCTTGAATTATTTCAACAAATTCTAGAAAAATGGTTAATTTCTCCCATTGGTCAATGATTCTTTTTGGCCATGGGTACTTTGACCCGAGTTCTAATTTTGGCATATTTCTCTTCTCAGCATAAGACATCAAATCATTTTTCCTCCTCAATTTTTAAAAATTTATCAATTTCATATTTCTATCAATTTAGCATTCTATTCATTACATACCCATAATAGATAATCAATATCCATATAACATAGGCTTTGACATAAAGAATTAGAACATATGTTATCCTTATAACCTAAAATAATTCTAGCTATATTAAACAAGATCATTTTTTCACTATATGTATTGACCCTAGATGATGGTATACATTTAGATATGTTCATGAATAATTAATTAATTCTAACCACTTTTAAATTCAACATCAATAACTATTTATACTTATTTTCAAGCTCTAAGATTTTCTTTTTCATGTTTGTAGTCCTTCCCATTCAACTGTATATATAAACTCATTTATCTTCTAAGAGATGATGGATATTGTATTTTTCATATCATACAACAAGAATCATCCATAATATACTATAACATTATTTACTTTTGGATCTAAAGGTGCAATTAATTGAAAGTACCATATGAGCAATTAGAATGCTTGAAATAGTGATACTTGGAGTAATAATATGAGAAGGAATTACAACCAAGATATCTTAAGCCTGGACTCTAATAAAAGGTGTAGAATATTTATTAATAACTTTAGCTATTATAGGTAGGTGATTTTCATTAATTAGATCTAGGGCTATATGTGTGTCAATTGTTGAAGGTGATGATATTTGGAAATGGATTGAATTCATCCTTATCATAATTTCCCATGTAATGATTGGCATCCCTCTTTTGACATTGATTCATGTGACACCAATTTTTAGTATACCTTTAAACTTAATGTTCAAATTCCATATCAATTTAAAGTAGATAAATGAAATTTGTATCCTTATTCTTGAATAACTTAAGGTAGACACTTGTCCTTAAGTGATTTGCATGGTTTACTTTTGGGAAGGTAAGAAATGGGGCTCATGTAGGTGTTACACTTAATATATAAAGTGGGGGATAGGATAATCATTGACATCATGAGGTTATTTTGGGTGGATGTGATAATAAATTGGATGACCAAACATTATGTTGACATAATAGGGAATATGAAGTGGATATTAAAAATGTCATGGTTGACTTAAGACTAGTTAACATTTACAACAAGTAGTTGGAAATAACACAGAATATAAACATAATACATATTGAAAAATAAAAAACATAATTTACCTAAATAAAAAGTGTAATTACTTGAATTCACACATTGGTCTACTAATATCAATTGATGTTTTAGAATATTCTAGAAGCCAATCAATTGGGATAACATCATGAAGTTCCTTAGGAAATGGGACTATGTGATGAATTTAGTAATCTAAAATCCTAGATGATGAGTGAAAATGTATGACAAATGAAAGATAAAGAGAGGGTTGTCATATTTTATGAGATATTTTTTTTGGAAACTTATAATAATACTCTTGTAAGTCATTTGAGAGTGGTCTATTGGATTAATATGAAGTGAACATCCCAATAATGTGGAAACTAGCTCTTGATGATTATGAAAAAAAAATAATAGGATTTTTTAATATCTTATAATTTAACAAATAGAAAACACTATTAGGCAAGAGTAACATGTCAATGAAAAACAAATAGTATCAAGCTAATAGTTATGGCTATAGGACCAAAACTGTAGTAGTGGCTATAGGACCAAAACATATTTTCAACCTTGAGCCATATTTTTTGGAGTTTAGCTTGGTGATATTTTTGTGTGAAAACATTACACAATGTATAGTCTTCTAGTGGATATTTAATTGTTTAGTGAGCCCATGATGCCATAAGACTATAAATTATTTTAATTACCTTTAGTGATGTGAAGCTACTTGATAGAGTTTATTAGAGCTTGTGGGTTTCCCCATATGCCATAATATATCACAATGATGGTTGCATTCTATTATATCTCTTGATAAAGAGAAATGTTTGGAAGATTTTATTATAACAAAGTTGTTAAAAAACATAGGAGATTTCATAGAAAACACAAAGTTATGTTCATTATTCACATGTAGACTTTGTTTATCAAATGTTAGTGATGAAAAAAAATCAGCAAATATAATATCAATTCCAAGCTTATCTAGGATGGTAATATTGAATTTATAAGGTAATAACAATGATCTAATATCCATACCATTAATAATTGGTTTATTCATTATATTCCTTAAGGATGAATGATAATTATGCACAAAAACATGGAATCTACTAATATATTGGAAAAAAATCATTGATTGTATAAGTCCTTTATGTATCCTTGCTTATGCATCTAAAACAACACCAAAGGTTGTCCTTGGTTAAATGGATGGTTAGTTAAACTATACCATAAACTACATCAACAAACACTTTTTTTTGAATAAATCTTAACTATAAGGTAACTATGAATGAATTCCTTGTGTGTGTGTGTGTGTGTGTGTGTGTGTGTGTGTGTGTGTGTGTGTGTGTATGATGGATTGATTTAGTGTGTATGATTGTGTTTATAATCGATGTTATTAGCCTTTGGTCAATGGTGGGAATACATTAAATAGGATGTTGGTCATTTTCCCCTATCAAGTTAGAGGGTTTGTTTTGTCACTAATGAATGGTTGGGTGTGTGGCTACAACACTAAAATTATTTGTGACCATGTTGTATACACATAATATTTTCAACCTTTTATCAAATACTAATGCTTTACATCTTATAACAACCTATTGAGATTCAATCTCTCTAAGTGCATGACTTAAAGGGTGCACCAAGAAAGGGGTGGGTAGACCTTTGGTGATTCATAGGATTATTTTACCTTATTTCCACATTATTACCAATCTAATCATCTCTTAAAACCATTCCCTAAGTTATTACTCCTCTATTGCACAATCCTCTAGTCTTTTTCCTCTTTCCATCCCTCTTTTCCTCACCTTGATTCCATTTCACTAGTTGATTGTACTAGGTTAAATAGGTCAAATCTGTACAATTTTTAGCCTTTTATTACTGTATAGGGTTGATTGGGTCAAACCTATACTATTTAGGGTGTTTTTCACTTGAGAGTTTTGTTAGCCCTTCAACCCACCTAACTCAGGACCTGGTTATTTATATCTTGAAAACATATAGGGTCAACCCCATACAATTGACATATTCAAAAGGATTTAGGGTGAGATCTAACTATAAATACAAGATCATTTCATCATTATTTCAATATGCAATAAAGAGTTATTATTCAATTATGCTTATTTACAATATACTCTTTCACCATTTTACTTGAGGAGTCTTAGCTTAGGGTTTCCAATTAGAGAATATAATTTTATGGATAAGTCTTGGATGCTTTGGCCTTTATTAGTTATCCTTACAAATCGCAAAAACCTCTTACAAATCCCCTTTGTCCAAGGGAGAGATTGAGTCTTTATGGGTTCACATTCAGGTAAGTATATTATAATTTTATTTTCCTCTCTTTAGTAGATAGAAGTATCATAAGTATTGAATCAAATAATATTACTCTTCATATTCAATGTATTAGGGTCTTACTCATACTTAGCTTAATTGATATTTTTTTATACATGTTTTTATTGATTTACTAACCCCTCATATTATGCCACAAGTTTTGGTGTGTACTAGATTAGATTTACCTTTTTGTTTATTAGAACAGAGTGAAAATTAAACCTAAGACTCTTTTAGGGTTGTTGCATGATTGTGTTAGACTTTAGGCTTTAGAACCCTTACTTACATGGTGGATTATGACAAGTGATCCCCTAATTGGGTATAGTGGATCCCCATATTGGTCATGCTCCCACTTAACAAATGTATTCCCAATTAGAAGTGTAGGTATACTTTATCTTCTCTGAACTAGGATTGATTTATAGACAAGATGCATTTATGATTGCATACATTCTGGTGAACTTAACATGAACTAATCCTTGCAAGATTTGTTTACCTTATTTCATTTCTTTCATTCTTTCATCATTATTTTTATCATATATCTACCATACTGGATTGACTCTGTTGACCTAGTATCTAACTTTTGTGCACATAATTTTAGGTACAAGCCACTGGATCAACCCCATTGACCTAGTATAGGTGTTTATATTTTTATACATCTAGTCTAGACTACTAGGTCAACCCAATTGACCTTGTACATTTTCAAGTATTGAGCATCAAGTTTCTATAAATATTAATCGACCCAGTTAACCAGTTAGTAGAATTTTCAAGTATATATCAAGGTACTTGAATAGTAATCTTCATTCTCTACATCTTTGATCCACCAAGGTTCCTTTCTATCTCTCTATCTATTATTTATAGTCTTTCCTTTTATAATTTATAGTCTTTAAAACTATCCTTGCATAGTCAACTAGATTGACCCTACTAACCCAATTCTATGTGCTATCTAAATAACTGGGTCAACTTTGTCGATCATGTTCATTTTTAGACCTTGATTTCATAGTATAGGTTCAATCCTATCAAAACTATTCTATATTTTGTGCATACACTATTGACCATATCAACGTTGTACCTTGTTTCAAAGTTGGAATAAACCTTGTATGCTAGTAATTAGTTCACACTTTCTTTTCTTATTGATTGCATGCTTAGAATAGAACAAATAACTTAATTAGGTGGTTTTAAATTAGTCATTTAGTTTCACTATTTTTCTATTTTATACACACATACCAAATCAAAAAATATAAACAAGCATTTTAACATTTATCTACCCAAGGCCAACCTACTTGGATTTCATCATGAAGGGGGAAGCTGACTTGATACTCTAGGCAGGTATAAAACATGGTTAATGTTATATTATAGATAAACACCCAACACCCTTATCACTATGATGTGTGAAGTGAGGGGGTAGGCCACAATACCAAGCTTGTCTAATTACCACTATAACCCCTTTCAACCCAAACTACATGCAACCATCCTTAGATTGCCATTCTAGTTCCTTGCTTACAACCAACTTCCCATCACATTTAAAATCATATCTTAATAATTTAATAAAAATTTAGGTTGACTAACTAGTTATATCTTTACTTTCCAAGTTTATTACTTGCTCTTTACTCAATTATATTTTGTATAGCAAAAACTTGTATTAGCCAACATTAGTGTAAGGTTTTGTGTTGTGTGTTTCAATTGGATTGGCTAATGTTAATCCAATTGATTGTTTGTTTCTATTCAAATATTTATTTTTAGATTTATTGCAAAATTTATCAGGATTCATTTCATAAATTATTATAGGCTTCTTATTTCTCCCTATTTGCTATACTAGGTCAACCTAGTCAGCCTTATATCCTTTTCTAGCCTCTGTTCACTATACAAAATCAACTTAGTCAACCCTATACTATTTTTAGAGCCTAATTTTTATTTTTCTAGCCTCTACTCACTATACTAGATCAACCCAATAAAACTTGTACTATTTTAAACCTTATTTTCTATGCTTGGTTGACCCAATTGACCCTGTACTACTTTTTGCCTTGTTTATCAATCTAATTCTATATTTTTCCTTTTTTTTCATTTTGTTTATCTCTCTTTAATTATAATGAAGTCTCTTATTAGAATATTCTTGGATATCTTAAATCCATTTAGATATTATATGGGATGTTCATTTATCCCTCTTTTTTCCTCCCAAGAGCACCATCACTCTTGGGACACCTCTTCTCATCCTTCATCCATAAACGATAATATGGAGCAAATAACACCTCAAAATAAAGTTGATAGATCTAATCCTTTCCTTACAAAGAAGCTTCTCATCTTCAAAATATTCAAACTAATGTGGGAGTGATTGATACAAATTTACTTAATAAACCCATTAATAATCCATCTTCTAGTAATCCTCCCCTTAATGCCAATTTAGGTAGTGCTCCTACCAATACCAACCCACCTTCTAATACAACTCAAATTCTAGCCCAAGTTATCCAATAAATAAATATAAATAAAATTTTAAACACCAACTAAATGATGCAACTTAAACAACATTTAATTGATATGGCTAATTAATATCCAACTATGCATCCTCAATCTAAACCCAATTTCATTCCTCCACCTCTTTGAGATGCCTCAGGTAATGCTATTCCTCAACCCATAGTCAATAACAAGATGCTTCAAACCATTAAAAATGAACCTTTATCTCTATTCATTATTTCCATTGATATTGTTAACATATCTCCAACTATCAAGTATGATGGGACCAAAGATCCCACCTCATTTCTCAAAGCCTTTAGAAAGCTTTACAAAGAGTGGATCCAAACTAATGCCTTCACCACAACTAAATTCTTAGTGAAAAATTTCACTGGGAATGTATTAGAATGGTATAATCAACTTCCCCAACATTCTATTTGGCAACTTGAAGATTTGGTCAATCATTTGGTTAAAGAGTTTCAACACAATGATCTTCCTAAAATTGTCTTAGCCGCTTCATCAATGATAAGCAATCTCCCACTAAATCAGTTCATAAATTTATTAAAATATGGAAATAATTGGACCATAAAACTAACCATAACATGACTGATGATATCTTATTCAAAATATTTATTACCTCTTTGATTCTAACTCTCTAATATAAGGTTCAAACCTTTGCTCCCTAAACACTTAATGAATCTCTTGATCAAGCTAAATGTGAAGACTTTATTATGAAGCAATTCAAACCTAATCCTAAATTTTTTAAAATATCTTTCCAAACATATAAATCTATCATTATTAATACTCCTCAAACCAAACTAGGAGTTTTAAAAACCTATATTCCTTCACCTTCTCATACACCTCTTATGGTTTAGCAAATGAAACAATTTTTACTACCCTCAAAACCTTTCATCTATCCCAATGTTCCTCCTAAGTGGTATGACCCCAATGTAATTTGTTTATTCCATGCTTACGTTGGGCATTCTCATGAATCTTTTAGAGGGATCACTAAATTTGTTGTCTCTTATATGCTTGGTGATTCATTCAATCATGAAGATATGATCAATCTTCATCATCAAGAATACAACATTGCTTTTCAAAAATGACAAAATTATAAAGATTATAATTCAAATAACCAAAAATATTATTCAAATAATTAACCAAATACAAAGGATGGTTGTGTCATTGATGCCAATTATGACTAATATTTTAACAATTCTCAATATGTCAATACAGCTAAGGTTAATTATCATCATAAACTAGCTCACAAAGATCCCATTACCAAGCCTAAGAAGCCATATTTGGAGGAACAAATTATTAAAGATACTATGCCCAAGAGGAACCATCTCCTCCTTTTGATCTTCTAACTTTAATTATTCCTCTAAAGTATAATTTACCTCCTAAACCTCCTACTGGCTCTTTTAAGTCTCATTGGAATTTTCTTGAAGAACTCAAATCTATGCCTTGTAAGATTCCACTTATGGAGTTAGTTTTTACTTCTCTTTATCATCATAAATTCCTTATGCAAAAACTCCAAGAAATTGATGATCTATACTCCTTAGATGAAGAACCACCTTCTATTGAATCTTAACCTACCAACGTAAATACCACTGAAATTATGTATCCTTCTTCCAAACCTTCTATTGAATTCCTTGAAGAGGCTATGATAAATGATGAAATTATTATTTGTGTTGATTATCCACCACTTTTTATCAAATTATTCATTAATACCACTCTTATACATAAATTTATAGTTGATGAAGGTTTTGGTATTAATGTAACTTCTTTATGGCTCATCCAGCAACTCAGTTATAACAAGGATCATCTCAAGCAAACCCATCTTACTTGTCATGGTTTTGATAAGACTAATAAAAATCCATTTAGTTTCATTTGGATTCCATTAACCATTGGACCTAAGACTATTAGAACCAATCTTTTGGTCTTTAACTTAACCCTATCTTAAACATACTCCTTGGTCATCCATGGACTCATCGAATGAGGGCCACTGCTTCTTCTGATAGTCAATGTATTAAATTATTACATAATGGGAAATGGTATAATCATGAAGTTTATCCCAACCCATGGAGAATTCAAATTCCTAATCCTAAATCACAATATCATATTCCTACCATTCCTAAAATAAATAGTGCTCTGTTACCCAAGTTCATCAACATGAATCCTGATTTACAAGTTACTCTTGTAGATTCCAATGATGATGAACCTAATGATTTGAAACATAATTTTAATAATACCAAGTTACCTCCCTATATTTTTCAATGGATTCATCCTTCTATATTATCCAAGGATCGTATTATTCCTCTTATTGATTTTCCCCTCCATGTAATGCTTAGGAGCTTTACTTACCTGAAGATTCCTTCACTTGTAATGATTTTGGAGAGGCCAAATTATTTCAAGATCCTCTCATCATGTCTCCTTGTAAATTAAATAATATCAAGATTTCACCCTCTAAAACTCTCCCTGATTCTCAAGCATGTACAATTTCTCCAACATATGATGATAACTATATACTAACCCAAGCTCAATTTAGAGACTTGGATGTCCAACATTATAAAAAACCTTTATCCAAAATTTATGATTTTAATTAGGATGTTCATATCATTTTTATGGATCATACCTTAGATCTTGAGGGTCATGTGCCTCTTGCCAATCTTCCTCTTATTGATACTCCTTGAGTGGTAGAGAAAATTATACCTTCCAAACCTCTAGAAATTTCTACATATCCTTAACCACTATCAATCTAATCATTGTATCTAATCCTTCTCCCATCATTAAACCCACTAATATTCCAACCCCTTCTGATCCATCTACTTCTTCTACTCCTAAAATTACACTGGATGCCAAGGAAATTGATGTTCATTAGATTCATTATGAGTATGATCACCATGGAAATCAAATTCTATATCTTGAAGTAGATGTCAAGTATTATGGTCTTCTTCCTACATTACATAGTGATGAAGCTATCCTTGAGTTAATTCAAGCTTGAAAACCTCAACTTCCTCGATAGCATCATAAACTTGGAAATTTTACAGCTAAAACTCCTTGCTTTAACAACTTTGTTGCTAGAATTGATCCTAAAACAAATCCCATTTCTACCTTATTCAATACACCATACCACTTTCAAGATGGAAATGCCATGCTTATTGAAGAAACCACTCACATTGAATATGGTACTCCATCTTGTACTTGACCAATTTCTATCACTCATGAGCTCTCACCTACTAAACATGATAATTTTAGCTTATTTTTTGACAAATCATGATGTTTTCGCTTGGTTTGATGAGGACATGCATAAAATTGACCCTAAAATTGTGGTGCATAACATCATTACATATCCTAATGCCAAACTTGTGCATAAAAAATAGAAAATTTCCACCTAAAGTTTCCACTTTATGTCATATGGAAATAATCAAATTACTTAATGCTAAATTTATAAAACTAGTGGATTATTTTGAATGGGTTTCCAATATTGTTCCCATTAGGAAGAAGGTCACTATAGTCATTTAAATTTGTATTGATTTTCACAATATTAATCTTGATTATCCCAAGGATAACTTCCCTTTACCTTTAATAGATTCCATTATTGATCCCATGACTGGTTATGAAATGTTATCTCTTATAGATGGATTCTTAGGACACAATCCGATTTGTTGGGTGAATATTTTGTCACCAGCATATTGATGAGCAAAATAGGTCTGATCAACCATAGAAAGGAAGATTGGTTGGCCAAATTTGTAGGTTTGCCACATCAAAAGGGGAAAAATCTCTCCTCTCATCAAGGGGAGGTTCCCTATAAGTATGAAGGGGCCATACATATATTCTAATCTACTATAAATAAGCTGAAAATAACATTCAGGGGTAGGATAACACCATCCATCTCTCTTTTTTCGGAGATGATGTTCATCAATCAAAGGATAAATCTTGATGAAATGATAGAAGGCACTCTTCTTCTTTCATAAGTGTTGTTCAACAGACAACAGGAACCTTTCAGGTAGTGACAAGTAACTATAATAGGGTGCAATAACACAACAGGATGAAATGTAGCACAAAGTCTCAACCTCAACTACCAAAGAGTGAAATATGAAGGATAATGAGGGAAAAAAGTCATCCCAAAATCCTTTACATAGAAACATAAAATAGACAAACTAAAAACAATTTTAGTAGCACAAAGTCTCTCCATAGCTGGCTTCAGGACACCTTCTAAATTACTTTCACTAATTCTACTTATTTAATCAATTAGACAAAAAATGTATTAAGGAAATAGACATAAGAATAATTTCCCCCAAAAAAAAGCTATTCTAGCATAAAGTCTAAAAAATCACTTGTTTTCTTATTCAAATAATGAAATATGATCAACAATCTGAGCTCAAAGTCTCAGTAATGCCTTTCAATTTGGGTAGAGTTTTGTTTTTGATAACAGAGAGATCCCTTGAAACAATAAGAGAGAGTCCAATATATAGTGCTCCAAGAAAGACTTGGGCACTTTGTTTCACAAAAATGGCCTACTATGCATTCAATTCCTTCAATGCATTTTAAATTCTATCCATGGGCTATGCTAGAATTGAGCATCAATTTTCAATATGGGCCACCTGATGTGTTTCCTAATGTGTGCACAACTATTTGCTTTACTCAATGTAGAAAAATAGGCCATGCTATTGAATGTTTGTGCTCTCTGATGTCCACTTGGTGGACTACTTCACCTTCTAGAAACATATCCCATGCATGGATATTTCTGATCTTTCTCCATCATTCCCCCTTTCCTTGTTGTATTTCATCCTTTTCTATATGATTTGAGCTCTTGGGATATCTCTTTGGCTAGTCACTAAATTTGTTCACAGGGTATGTGCTATATTTAAATTTTAATAGATATTCCATCACCTTAAATTTGACATCCATATGGATGTCATTGGTCACTACTTTATTTGAACCATATGGAACTTGTGAACATTCATCACTTCCCTATTCAATCACTTCTTTGAACTTGCCTTTGGAATCATCTATCGCTGCTTCTTTCTTTGCTTGAGGTTGTCTTTGTATTAGGAATGCTCTAACTTTGACATCTGTCATAGTCCACTACTTTGAAACTTTATCAACTTACAAAAAATGGGACCCACAACACTTTTTGCCCAAGAAACTTCAAAAGGGGATGCGGATGTAGACACTTGTCACACTCTACTGAGTTAAAATGGGACACGTGGTGTGTTATGATTAACTTAGAGGAGCTTTAGATACCTTTTGAGAGTCTTGTGGAAGATGACACATGTCAGCTTCTACTGAGCTTTTAGAAACACTATAGAAACATTTGGGACTCATTTGGATTGACGTGGATGATGACACTTAGCATGCTTTGCATACTTTAGCAACTCACTCAAGGCCCACCATAGTCCTTACTCAATAAAAGGAAGAAGCTATGAATGTTGACACTTAGGAACTTCCACTGAGTTTTACCAGGGATACGTGGCAACTTCCACTTGACTTAGAAACAAATTAAAATGGGTCTCGGTGGATGACACTTGGTGGCTTCCATTGCACTTTGAGGTTTGATCTTTCCTAGATGGGACCTACTCTTTGAGGTCTTGAGAAAGGTCTAATTTTGTTTGGGGAGAGCCTCTCACAAGGGTTCCTACCTTTCGAGTGGTCTTGGGATGGCCTTCAGGCTTTAATTTTCTTGGCGGGCTTTTTCTCCTTCAGCAGACTTTTGCCGCTCTTTTCCTTCAAACAAAAAGTCTAAAGGAATTCTTTTTATCCACTTTTACTCAATGCCCTCCACAAGGGCACTTGGATTGGTTCATTGACCTTTGCAAGGGCACTCTTTCCTTTGGATTTGGGGCAACCCCTTGAACCTACCGATTGAACTGATCGATTGAACCAACTTTGGTTCAACGGTTCAATGGTTTAATTAGTTTAAACTCTTTATTTGGCTAAGTTCTTTTTTGATCTCTTGAACCAAATTCATTGAACCATATGGCCATTGAACCTATTGAACCATTGAACCCTTTGAACCTTTGAACCAAAGTGGTTTAATGGTTCAATGGTTCAATGGTTCAAGCCTTCTTCTCTTTGATAAGTGTTTTGAAGCCGTTGAACCTAGAAGCGGTTAAACTTGTTGAACCTTTGCCAAAGTGCTTAACTCTTGCTAATGAAATTGAACCTTTGAACCCATTGTACCCATTGAACCCAAATGGTTCAAGGTTTAATGGTTTAATAGTTTAATGGTTCAATCCTTGCTTAGAAGCTTGTATATGGACATTTATGATTGAACTAACCTTGAAATCACCTAAGTGTTGAGAGCTTGTTTCTTTCCTACAGAGTCTGTAGAAATCCACCTATGAAGTCCATAGAACTGAGTCCGTAGAAATGAGTCCATAGAACTTGGCCTACAGAGTCTATAGAAATCCACCTATGAAGTTTTTAGAACTGAGTCTATAGAAATGAGTCTATAAAACTTGGCCTGCAGAGTCCATAGTTTTGAGCTCATAGATTGAAGCTTGTAGAGTTCATAGATTTCTAGGAAAGCTTTGAAAAATGAAGAACTTGAATGCTCAGAATAATTTTTTGAAAAGGGGAGAGAGGATTTTGGTCTGTTAAATCAAAATAGTTCATAGGTTGTTTCAAAAATGAGTGACATTTTTGGGGACAACAGCTGGCTCTAGTTGGGGAACTTTCTTCAGTTGAAAACTTGGAACAGATGATGGGAGTAGAAACTAGAATCTCCAGTGCCTTGAAGTATGCCATTGGGCTATGGAGTCATGCTACCCAAAAAAAAAGGCTCCAAAAAAAATGAAAATGAACAACACAAAGTAGAAACAAAGACTATATATATACATATGTACAGGTGAACTTATCTAATACTTCAAGAGTTGAAGTGCTTCAAATGCTGCCCATTGTGAGGTAGAGAAAAGAGCGTGCCATATTGACATTTTAATAAGAAGCTATTCTCACCATTTAACTAATGGATAATAAATGGGCATCTCTAAATAGAATCAAGATTCCCATGCATCCCCTTTGGTTCTCTTCTCTTGTCCCATAGCAGGACTTGATCTCCAACTTGGAAATCACGATTTTTAACTTTTTGGTCGAAGAGCTTCTTTACCAGACTTTGATGGGCAGCAATTCGGTCCACCACCATAGTTATCTGCTCATCTAGCTCAGTCAAGCACATGATCCTCTTATCAAGGGGGCTTTCATATGTCTGATCTTCAATTTCTTTAGCCAATTTTAATGTTGGTAATTCTAAGGTGATTGGTATCTCAACATTGATACCATACAGAAGTTGGAAAGGTGACATACCTATCCCCCTTTTGGGTGTAATTCTATCTACTCATAAAGCATCAAATAATGCTTTATGCCAAGTTCATTTGTTGTCATCTACCAGCTTCCTGATGATGGTCACCAGGTTCTTATTGCTCGATTATACTTGGCCATTTCCTTGTGGAAAATAATCAGAAGAGTGAGAGAGGATGATCCCATAGTAAAAATAGAACTAAGTAATCTCATGGGAAGTGAAATAAGCTACATTGTCTGTGACAATCTTGGTTGGGACCCCAAACTTGGAAATGATATTCTCCTTGAGGAAATTGCACACTACTTCTAAAGTAGCATGCTTGGTTGGGATAGCTTCCACCCACTTGGTGAAGTAGTCAGTTAATGTAAGGACATAATCATGCACATAACTTGAAGATGGGTTTAAAGTTCCAATAAAATCAATTCCCCATTGATGGAATGGTTCCTCTATGACCACTAGCTTGAGAGGTAGGGAAACTAACTTGGGTCTCCTAACAAATTGCTGGCACAATTCACATTTTCTGACCCACTTATATGCATCTTAGAAAAGAGTTGGCCAATAATACCTAGCTCACAAAATTTTATGGGTAGTCACAAGAGTAAAAAAAATGTCCTCCATAGGCTAGATTGTGGAAGGATTTCAAAAGTTGGCTTTGCTACTCCTTGTCCACACATCAAAGGAACACTCCATCAAGGCTCCTCTTATACAGGCCATTATCCCAAAGGAAAAAATTGGTAGCTTTCAACTTGATAGTTCTCCTTTCTTTATAAGATAGGTGAGAAGGACACTCACCATAAGTAAGGAAATGAGAAATACCTAAATACCACTCATTCATGGTGGAGACAAAGAAGACTATCAATGTGTCTTCCACCTCTGCTTCTTCATGCTCTATTTCTTCTAGTTTGTTATCAACAATTAATTGGCATAGGCCTTTTCCCTGTACCAGCTTTGTTGGCTTGATGACTAGATCAAAATCCTAGATATTTGGAATCTAATTGCCTCTTTTCATCCCAAAATATTATTGAGTTAGTATGGATTTGACTGTGGTATTAGGAACCAAGGCAACAGTGTGAGAATTCAAGATGTAGGAGCAGAAATGCCTTACTGCCTTCACCACTGCATAAACATACTTCTCCATGTTAGAGTATTTCAGCTCATGAGCTTTGAGAGGAAAGCTCATAAAAGAAATGGGAGATTCCATACCTTCTTTATTCTATTAAATTAGAATTGCTGAAAGCATGTGTTTAGAAGCATAACTGTATATGGTGAACTCTTTGTTGTAATCTAGACAAACCAAAATTGGGGCGTGGGTAATGGTAGTATTGATATCCTCAAATGCTGACTTGCCTTCTTCAGTCCAATTGAAGGTGGCCTTTCCCTTCATCATGTTCACAATGTGTTGAGTCTTTTTAGCAAACTCGAGGATGAACCTTCATAATAAATTCACCTTTCCAAAGAAAGAGTGAACATCAGTCTTACTTGTAGGCAAGGTAAGCTCTTAGATAGACTTGAATCTATCTAAGTCAATCTTTATGCCTCCTTTGGAAATAATGTGTCTGAGAAGTTTCCCCTCTGTTTCTCCAAAAATTGACTTCTTAGGGTTCAAGGAAATGCTATTCTGGTAGCAGCACTCCAACACTTGTTGCAAGTGGCATATATGATCTAGGTGATGCTTAAAAAAGATGGTCAAGTCATCAAGATAAACTACAATGAACTTACCCATCTCATCCTTAAAATCAAGGTCTATTTCTCTCTAAAAGGTGGTGCCATCATTTATCAAGCCAAAAGGCATCCTTCTATATGCAAACATGCCCCAAGGTGTGGTGAAGGCAGTCTTGTGTTGGTCTACTTCACCAACTTCAACTTGATTATATCCTGAGAAGCCATCTAGCATTGATAACATCTCTGAGCCGGTCACTATCTGAAGTAATTGATCCATGATGGGAAAAAGATAGTTATCTTTTAAAGATGACTGATTCAAATTCCTAAAATCTAAACAAATGTGAATTTCACCATTATTTTTCCTCACAGGGACTATGTTGGCAATCCATGTGGAATGATGGATTGGAAAAATTATCCTAGCATTCAACATTTTTTGTATCTTAGACAGAATATTACCTGATATCTTTAGATTATATTACTGAGATTTCTACTTATAAGGCACCAAATCATCATTGAGAGGAATTTCATGGTGAATTTCCTCAGGCCTGAGCGACTTCAGATCATCATAAGAGGACACCAAAACATCCGTGTAATGGCAAAGTAGGTTAGTAAATTTGAGTTTCTCCTCAAGAGTATAGTACTTCCCAATGTTCACCATCTTGGGATTTTCCTTGGTACCCAAATTTATCTGATCAAACCCCTGGGGGGAGCTTGAATCCATTTGTTGCTATTTGATGAACCTGTCATGCTTGTCAAATAATTTCTTGAGAGAAACTAGTCCTTTGGGAATTTTATTCCCTTTTAGCTATAAGAATTCTTCACCTATGTCTGAATTCATTTTAGGAGTTGATTCAAGTTTCTAGAGCTTATTCCCTTTGAAGTGAAGATGTTCAAAGCTATCTTTTTGTTCCAGAAAGGCAATGATTTAGTTATCACCATTGAATAATTTCCAATGATTGGCATTATTAGGAACACTTGGTCTAAAGACTAACTTGATAGTGTACCTATTTCCTTTGAAGTCTAGGTGAGGAACTAAGAGAGTTATTGAAATGGTCAGTGCATTAGCTCAGTCATTGAATTCCCTGGGTATGGTAGAGATGTTGAAAGCATCAAATCTTTCAATTTAATCCTAGACTAGATTGTAGTAATGGCGTAATCTCTCATTTTTGGTTTGATACAGGTTCCTTACCTAACAAACCACTAGTTTAGCATCTCTTTTAACATGAAGGAGTTTGATGCCTTTATCTCAAGCAACCTTCAATCCAAGCAATAGAGATTCATGCTCAACTATGTTGTTGGTGTTACTGAACTGCAACTTGTATGAAGAAGGAAAAATATCTCGTTAAGGAGATATCAACACAATCCTAGCTCTTGAGCTAGTAGAAGAATTGCTGCCATCAAATTTTAGGATCCAAACATCATTAGACACTAATATTCTATTATATTTTCCTTCATTAGAAAGGGAAGATCTTTTTTTATCTATACTGCACTCTACCAATTCTTTTGATGTCTCATGTGAGTCAATTCCTAGATCGCCACCTACAAGACATTCATCTATTGAAACATGAATATCTTCTGTGGTTAAGAAGTAATTACCCATGCCTAAAGATTCAAACAAAATTTGAGCTTTAGGGGCTGATGTCTGAGTGACAACATATTTTGATTCCTTTTTAGGAAGCATCCTCTGCATGATGCCTTTGATATGGATTCTCACTTCAAACAGGTCCATGCTCAATTCTCCACCAACATCCTTACAAAAATTTCACCCCAGAAGAATTCCATATGAGGTTGGAACATCAGCCACTAGGACTATCATCTTAATTCTTTTGTCTGAGAATGCTGCAAATGCAAATTGGGCATCCTTGATTTGTCCCAGCAGAGGTACTTGTTTTTCTCCATGGAGAAACATCTCCCAAAGGTTTTGGTTAGTATGAGTCCAAGAGATTCTACCACTTTGGCAGGCATGATGTTGTTAGATGCATTGGAATCAATGATGTAGTTATTCAAATAGTGACCATTTATCAATAGGGAAACATAGAAAGGCTCTATTTTCCCAAGGGCAGCTGGAGGAGTAATGAAAATATTGTTTGGGATGGATATGTTCCTTAGAGGATTATGAGTTACTTTTTTAACATCTTGTCCTGCAGGGATGAATTTATTCTTCACACTCTGAACTAACCTATCCAATTGCTCAAGATTGGATTGCAAGAATTTTAATTTAGACATTTGAATTTTGGTCTTCTTGACATGGTCAATTATGTCAAATGACTGAAATGGATTATGAATAGAGGAAGGGAGTTCATCTTTCTATTTTTTAGGAGGGGTGGTATTGGTCTGTGGAATTGAAGTTGAAGATGGAGGAATGCTTGATGTACTTACCTTTTTATTACTCACTGGGTCCTTTAGCTGGAAAGGCAAAGAAGTTCCTCATTTGGTAATTGAGATTACAGGCTGAGAACTTTCCTCTATTTTTCCTTTATCAGCTTGTTGTCCTGACTAGTTCTAGGATTGGGTGAACATAGCATATGATCTATCAATTGCTTCACCTTTACCTCTAGGTTCATCCAGGTAATTCAGGAACCAATGTTGGAGTCGCCAACTAATTCTTCTTGGCCTTCTGCAAGGAGATCAACATCATTTTCTTGGTTAAATTCAGGTTGGAAAGAGAAATTAGATTCTATTTCAAGATATCTAATTGATGAATTGGTTGGGGGTGATTCAATGGCAAGTTTCCCCTATGAGGAAGGAAGATGATTTGGCTATCCTTGATTCCTAGAAGCATTTCCTTGTTATGACTTATTGGGAAATGTCCTTCTTGGCATATCTATGTATGAAGGAGCTGAAGATATCCCTTGTGCCATTTTCTTCCTGAGAGCTAGTAACTCATTTTCCAACTTTTGCACCATTGGATAAGTGCTACCTATAGATAGATATTCAGAAGATGAGGAGGATTTACCTCTGTTAGGATGTCTCCTTAACTTTCCTACCAAGATAAGGTCATCTTCCATCTCAGTGGCCAAATTTTGAGTTGTAGACAGGTCTATTTGGCCATCACGTCTCAGTAGAAAACTTACTTTAGGCAGCTGAGAGTTGATGAAGAAACATTTGAGATTCTCAAGTGTAGGCTAAGCAATTATAAGAATCTTATTCCTCATCTTGTCAAACTTGGATATGAAATTCCTCTTTGGTTCATGAGGCTCCTTCTTCATTTGTGTGAGTTGAGCTAGCAAGGCATGCACATCTTTTGTAGGCTTGAATCTAGCTTCAAATTTGGCTTTGAGAGTGTTCCAGTCAGTCACAGTCTGGGCCTACAGATGATAGAACCAGTCTACAACAGCACCTTGTAAAGTTTACACAAACAGTCTAACTGCTACATCCTCATACTCTACACCTATTACACCATAGGCTATACTGAAGGCTGCAATATGTTCATCAGGATGAACTTTCCCATCCCTAAAGAATTTGGGGAAATTCTTTCTTGAGTTGCGTGGAAGTTCATGCAAGGGTTGAGTCAAATTGAGTGGGCCAAAAGAGTTACCCCAAGGACCTTGAACTACCATAGTATGATTATGGAAAGGTGGAATAACAAATCTCAAAGGGGTAAGTATTGACAAAGCTTTATTAATAGCAGAAATGGAGGCTTTGCCTAGTAATGGAGACTTGACTTTAGTAGGAGGAAAGCTCTTGGTTCATTAGAGGTGAGATGGTGAAGGAAACAAATTAAAGTTACTTTTTTGTACCAACTTGAATATAGGGTCAAAAACACCTTTAGCCCTTTGGCTTCACCTATACCATGGATTTGCCAGAGTGTAAAAAATAAAAATGGAAAAGAACTGGCACTACTTCTGCTTGAAGCTTGAGGCTTCAAACTGCGCATTCTTCCCTAGCTAGCATGGAGGTGGAGGGAGATGGTAAGAATATAATGATAATGGGTAAGACACATAATGGAGTCACTATAGTATATAATAGATAAGGGTAGGGACTACTTCAATCTGAAACTTGAGGCTTTAGATTGCACGTTCTTCCCCAGTAGAGTCACCAAAAACTATTGGGTGAATATTTTGTCACCAACATACTGATGAGTAAAATAGGTCTGATTAACCACATCAAATAATATTGGTCAGCTAAATGTGTAAGTTTACCACATCAAAAGGGGACAAATCTCTCCTCTCATCAAGGGGAGGTTCCCTATAAGTATGAAGGGGCTATACATATATGCTAATCTACTATAAATAAGTAGAAAAATAACATTCAAGGGTAGGATAACACCATCCATCTCTCTTTTTTTAGAGATGATGTTCATCAATCAAAGGATAATTCCTGACGAAATGATAAAAGGCACTCCTCTTCTTTTAGAAGTGCTATTTAGTAGACAACAAGAACCTTTCAGGTAGTGACAAGTAATTGTAATAGGGCGCAGTAACACAACAAAATGAAATGTAGCACAAAGTCTCCACCTCAACTTCCAAAGAGTGAAATATGAAGGATAATGAGGGTACAAAGTCATCCCAAGATCCTTTACATAGAAATAGAAAATAGACAAACTAGAAACAATTGTGGAAACACAAAGTCTCTCCACAACCGGCTTCAGGATACCTTCCTGATTACTTTCACTAATTCTACTTATTTAATTAATTGGATAAAAAATGTATTAAGGAAACATACATAAGAAAAATTTCCCCAACAACCAAGCTATTCCAGCACAAAGTTTGAAAAATCACTTATTTTCTTATTCAAATAATGAAATATGATCAACAATCTGAGCTCAAAGTCTCAGTAATGCCTTTCAATTTGGGCAGAGTTTTGTTTTTGATAACAGAGAGATCCCTTGAAATAATAAGAGAGAGTCCAATATATAGTGATTTAAGAAATACTTGGGTGCTTTGTTTCACAAAAATGGCCTATGATGCATTTAATGCCTTCAATGCATTTTAAATTCTATCCATGGGCTATGGTAGAATTGAGCGTCAATTTTTAATATGGGCTACCTGATGTGTTTCCTGATGTGTGCACAACTATTTGATTTACTCATTGTAGAACAATAGGCTGTGCCATTAAATGTTTGTGCTCTCTGATGTCTACCTGGTGGACTACTTCACCTTCTAGAAACATATCATGCATAGATAGTTATGATCTTTTTCCATCATTCCCCCTTTCTTTGCTATATTTCATCCTTTTCTGTGTGATCTAAGCTCTCAGGCTATCTCTTTGGCTGGTCACTAAATTTGTTCACAGGGTCTATGCCATATTTGAATTTTAATGGATATCCCATCACCTTAAATTTGACGTCCATGGGGACATCATTGGTCACTACTTTGTTTGAACCATATTGAACTTGTGAACATTCATCACTTCCCTATTTAATCACTTCTTTGAAACTACCTTTGGAATCATTTGTCACTACTTATTTCTTTGTTTGAGGTTGTCTTTGTATTGGGAATGCTCCACCATTGACATCTATCATAGTCTATTGCTTTGAAACTTTATCAACTTACAAAAAATGGGACCTACAACACTTTTTGCCTGAGCAACTTCAAAAGGGGAACGTGGATGCAGACACTTGTCATGCTCTGCTAAGTTAAAATGGGACACGTGGCATGTTTCATTTAACTTAGAGGAGCTTTAGATACCTTTTGAGAGTCCTGTAGAAGATGACATGTGTCGACTTTCACTGAGATTTTAGAAACACTATAGAAACATTTAGGACTCATTTGGATTGACGCAGATGATGACACTTGGCATGCTCTGTATACTTTAGCAACTCACCCAAGGCCCACCACAGTCCTTACTCAATAAAAGGAGGAAGCTATGGATGTTGACACTTAGTGGCTTCTGCTGAGTTTTACTAGGGATATGTGGTAACTTCTGCTTGACTTAAAAACAAATTACAGTGGGTCTTGGTGGATGACACTTGGTATCTTCCACTGCACTTTGAGGTTTGATCTTTCCTGAAGGGGACCTAACCTTGGGGTCTTGAGAAAGGTCTAATTTTGCTTAGGGAGAGCCTCCCACAAGGGTTCCTACCTTTTAGGTGGTCTTGGAATGGCCTTCGGGCTTTAATTTTCTTAGTGGGCTTTTGCTCCTTCGACAGACTTTTGCCTCTCTTTTCCTTCAAACAAAAAGTCTAAAGGAATTATTTTTGTCTACTTTTGCTCACTGCCCTCCACAAGGGAACTTGGCTTGGTTCATTTCCCTCCACAAGGGCACTCTTTCCTTTGGCTTTGGGGCAGCCCCTTAAACCTGCCAATTGAACTGACCAATTGAATCAACTTTGGTTCAATGGTTCAATCGGTTCAAACTCTTTATTTGGCTAAGTTTTTTTTTGATCTCTTGAACCAAACATGTTGAACCATATGGCCATTGAACCTGTTGAACCATTGAATTCTTTGAACCTTTGAACCAAAGTGGTTCAATGGTTCAATGATTCAATGGTTTAAGCCTTCTTCTCTTTGATAAGTGTTTTGAAGTTGTTGAACCTAGAAGCGGTTGAACTTTTTGAACCTTTGCCAAAGTGCTTAACTCTTGCTGATGACATTAGACTTTTGAACCCATTAAACCCATTGAACCAAAATAGTTCAAGGTTTAATGGTTTAATGGTTCAATCCTTGCTTAGAATCTTGTTGATGGACATTTTTGATTGAACCAAGTCATTGAACCAACCTTGAAATTGCCTAAGTGTTGAGAGCTTGTTTCTTTCCTACAAAGTCCTTAAAAATCCACCTACAAAGTCCATAGAACTGAGTCTATATAAATGAGTCCATAGAACCTAGCCTATAGAGTTTATATAAATCCACCTATGAAGTCCATAGAACTGAGTCCATAGAAATGAGTCCATAGAACTTGGCCTGCAGAGTCTGTAGTTTTGGGTTCATAGATTTAAGCCTGCAGAGTTCATAGATTTCTAAGAAAGCTTTGAAAAATGAAGAAATTGAATGCTCAGAATAATTTTTTTAAAATGGGAGAGATGATTTTGGTCTGTTGAACCAAAATAGTTCATAGGTTGTTTCAAAAATGAGTGACATTTTTTGGGACAATAAGATTCATATCACTCCTGAAGACCAATATAAGATGATGTTCACCATAGAATGGGGCACCTATTGCTATTTCAAAATGCCATTCAACCTTAAAAATTCTAGATCTACTTACCAATGAGAAATGACTCACATCTTTCATGATCTCATTCACAAAATTGTTGAAACCTATGTGGATGATCTCATTACTAAATCTAAACATCATAAGAATCATCTTTCTGATCTCGCTATCATCTTTGACCATCTCCTAAAATATAAAGTTAAACTTAATCCTTATAAATGTGTCTTTAGAGTCACATATATAAATTTTTTATGATTCTTAGTCTCTCTTCATAGAATTTATGTTGACCCTACCAAAATTAGTGCTATCATCAACATGCGTATTCCTCATTCTATTCCCGACATTCATACTTATTTATTCAAATTTGGGGTAATTAGATGATTAATACTTGAAATGACATATTTAATTCATTTTGTCAATTACCTTCTCAAGAAAGGTACTACTTAGAATGGATGGATCCCTGTCAAAAATCTTTTGATAATATGAAAGAGTCATTGATTCATCCACCCATGCTTCATCCTCCTTCTAAAGACAAACCTTTGATTTTATGTACTTCTTCCACTCCTATTTCAATTAGGGCAATGCTTTCCCAACAATATGATATGGGAAGAGAGTATGATATCTACTACATTACTCGAGGCCTCATTGATTATGAAACACATTATATCAAAATTGAGCATGATTACCTCACCATATATTTTATAGCTGAAAAGATTTATCATTATATGCTTTACCAAACTACTTATGTCATTATTCATTTTGACCCCCTTCATCATTTCTTCTCCAATTTTTTTTTTGGAGATATAATTGGTAAATGGATGGTCCTCCTTATGGAATTTGATCTCCACATAGTCACTCAAAAAGTTGTCAAAGGGAAAATCATAGTTGATCAACTTACTGCAGCTCCCAACCAGCCATTTCTTCTCTTCAAGATATTCTTCCAAATGATAATATCCTTTAAATCAAAGGTCTAAATAAAGATATTTATCTCAAATATTATTTTCATAGATTTACCACCAATCTTGAAGCCAATAATCTTAATAAATCCACTACTCCCCCCAGTACTACTAAACTAAAAGTAGTTATTGAAGAGATTCCTAAAATCAATGTTGACTTACATGAGGATACTTAGACCCTTCACTTTGATGGTACCAAATGCCTTCAAGGAGATGGGGTAGGTTGCATTCTCACAAGTCCTCTTGGTAAGATAATTCCTTTATATATTTTCTTCACCTTTGATGTCACCAATAATATGGTTGAGTATAAAGCTCTCATTTCAGGCATGTGCATTGATCTTGATTTATAAATTCAATACCTTCATGCTTTAGGTGATTCTCATCTTATTTTTCACTAAGTCAATGGTGATTATCAATGTAAAAGTGAGAAACTCATTACATATCATCTAATTTTAACCACTCTTGCTAAGGATTTCATCTCTTTCACTATTGAGCCTATTCCTAGAGATAAAAATTCCATTGTTGATTCCCTTGCCTCATCAGCATCTCTCTTTCACCCACAACAATTTATTTCTGATCCTACTTTTCTTATACAAATAAGAAATTATCCATTCTATAATTAACCACCAAATTTTCTTATTTATCATATCAAGGATGTTACCATTCAACAAAGCCTGTGGTACTAAGACATCATTCAATTCTTGGCACATCAAACTAATCCTCCTAATTTGGACTCTCATGAAAAAACATGAATTTGTAAACAAGCTTTAAAATATGTATTTTGACACAAAATCCTTTATTATCATAATGCTAAAGGTACCTTGATCTTATTTGTTATGAAAGATGAGGTCCCTTCTCTTCTTGAATAGGAACATGGGGGCATTTGTAGTGGTCACTGTAGTAGACATGGTACAACACGTAAATGCCTATGTATGGGTTACTTTTAACATACTCTTGAAAAGGATGCAATTTAATATGATAAAAAAGTGTATTCCTTTTCAGCTTGATGATGATCTAAACCATTCAAATCTAACTAAAATTCAAACCATCAAATCTCCTTGGCTATTTTCCACATGGGAATTTGATCTCATTAGAAAACTACCTTGCTCCCAAGATGTGCATGTCTTTATCATCACTGCTACCATATATTTTACCAAGTGGGTAGAAGTCATGCCCCTTATTAATGTCATTAATCCTACCATTTCCAAATTTATTATTAATCCAATCATTTATTTCTTTGGTTTTCCCCATACTATAATTTTAGATAATGGTGGTAACTTTAAAAATAAACATGTTAAACAAATTTGAAACAAATTCAAGATCAATCACAAATTTTCCACACCTTATCATCTATAGTGCAATGGATAAGCTGAGGCCACTAATAGAATTCTTAACAAAATTATTCAAAATACAATTCATGAAACTCATACAGATTGGTACCTTCATCTTTATCCTACTCTTTGGGCCTATTACACTAGCATACACACTACCACTAAGGCAACTCCATTTTCACTAGTCTATGGTTCTAAGTTAGTTTTTCATTTAGAAGTTGAGCTTCCATATCTTTTTATATCTCTTGATGATATTATTATTGATGAATAATTATGTGAATCTCATCTTCATGCCCTTGATCTACTTGATGAATGTCATCTTTTTGCCTTACAACATAACCACCAATACAAGGTTCACATTACTAGACAACATAACAAATGTGTTAAAGTTTGCACATTTAATGTTGGTGATATTATCCTTAAATTAGACTACACCCATGATAAAGAAGGTAAACACACCTGAAAATGGTGGGGTCCATATTTAATCAAAGATATACTTGGTCCAAGCACCTACCATCTTCAAACTAATGAAGGCCATATTTTCAAAGAGCCCACTAATGCACAATTTCTCAAAAATTACTTTGCTTAAAAATTTCCTTCTTTTCATGCTTTCTATCTACATCTATCTAAAATTTTTTGTAGGTTACTTACATGGGTCTCTCCCTCTATAGCAAGTTCCTTACTTCCATAAACTTTTAGGCCTCCTTTTTGGTCTTTTGGTTTCTTGATGTACCATAGTCTTCTTTACTTCTTGCATTTTCTATTTTTGACACCCCATGGATTTTTATTTTGTGAGTTGCTTTGTAAGACCACATATAGGACCCAACATTCTTCATAAAACTACCATCATTTTTCTTACCTCACTTGATTTTTCACTTTCTTGTTGGCACCCAGTGGGTTTCTATTTTATGAAGTTGTAGTATAAGACCATGGATAGGACCCAACCCTCCTTATAAAATTACCATCTTATCATTCCTTTTTATAAGAAAATGCTATTTGATCCTTATTTTAAAAATTTAGCTTTTGCTTTTTTTGTTAGATGGAATTTATACAATCTATTTTACATGTTTTCCTCCAATTCCCTCATTCTTATGATAAGGAATTACACTTTACTATCATTGATTTGTCACAATTTTTATGATTTTAAGTAATTCAAATTCTTCCATGTGTCATTCCTCTTTATTTTCTCCTTTCTTTCAATTCACATTGGATAAAACAAGGCCGAAGTCAAGATAGAACTTTTATTTCACCTAGATTTATGAGACTCTTAGACCCCATGATCTTTGAAGTTCTCTCTCTTAGCATAATTATCCCAAGTATTCAAATTAAAGTAATCTTTAACACCCATGTTTAATTTTTCAAATCCATATGGAGGAGGAATATAAAAATCCATCAATAAAGTTAAAAACCAAATCATTTGAATCAAAAGGCAATGATATCCAAAAGGTAACATACAAGTCTCAAAAGTCACATCACATCAAAAGACATGATTCCAAACACATATCCTATCTCTAATCGAAGCTCAAACTCCATAGTTGGCCTCACATAGATCTATAGTCCTTTGGGGTGTGGTTGGCTAGTAGATTGGAAGAGGGGAATTTAAGAAACTCTATGGTGCTACCTACTTTCTCACACAAGTACCCAATCTTCATAGTAGACCGATGGATCTATAAGGGGTCCTAAAGAAAGGGGAACACATTGTGAGAAGGTAGATCCATTTTAATTTTCATTCATATAACCTTCATGGGATGATATATATACTTCATTTTTTGGACTAAGACCTATGTGGCTAAGAGACATTATTCATAGTCCTTAAGGTCTAAAGTTCTCTAATTTTGACAAACCTCATTTGAGTGTCTTGAATTTGATAAAGAGTTATTCTACCTTGGTTTTTACTTCATTCTCCCTTCCACCCATTTCATTTCCCCCATTGATAGACAAATTTTGATTCTAAATCTATTTTCCCTTCTTCTTTAATTCCTTCTTCTTCACCTCTTAAAACCATGATAATATTACTTTTTTTCAATTTTATCTATCCTTAGAGTAAAACAACATGTTTGAGAAACTATGGATTACTTTTTTCTCTTTACTATTGAATTACATTCCTATACTTACTTTACTTTCTTTTTACCATTTGTCATTATTTTACTACCCTACTATTATGGACACCTGAGTTTGTACCCTTTTTCCATTATTGAGTGAGATGTGGATTATTGTTGCACACTCATCAATGTTGTTTTACCATTTTATTTCTTAATTTGGTCTAACATAGCACTTGTCACCCTAGCTTACTGAATTCCCAAGTATGTTTCATCCTCATATCACCATCTATCTTAGATTTTCTTGTGTTTCTTTATTTTTCCTCTTTAGTTTTGTATTCTTGGGTTTATTGAAAGCAGTCTTTATACCCTCCATAATCAAAACTAACAACACAATAGACAACCATCCCATGATAAAAGTAAGTAAATGTATGCATTATATTAATTTATTTTCAATTATTTTTGTTTTAAACTACTGCAACTTTTTTTTAGCATCGACATTATGTGTCCTTATGTTCTTTCTCAAAGCACCATCCCCTATTTCACCTTAGTGATATGTGATGATATTCAAGTGGGGCATATGTATCCACATAATATTTTCATCCTTTTATCAAATATTGATGCTTTACATCTTGCAAGAACCTATCAAGACTCAATCTCTCTGAGTGTATGCCTTAAAGGGTGAACCAGGAAAGGGATGGGTAGACCTTTGGTGCTTTACATGATTGTTATCCCTTATTACCACAATTTTCCAATCCAACTATCTCTTAAAACCCCCTAAGATATTACTCCTCCCTTGCATACTCCTCCAGTCTTTTTCATCTTTCCATCCCTCTTTTCCTCACCTTGATCCTCTTTCACCAGTTGACTAAACTAGGTCAACTGGGTTGACCCTATATATATTTTAGACTCTAATTATTGAACAAGGTTGATTGGGTTGACCCTATACTATTTAGGGTATTTTTAACTTGAGAGTTATTTTAGCCCTTCAACTAACCTATCTCGGGGCCTAGTGATTTATATCTTGAAAACATACAGGGTCTACCCCATATAGTCAGCATATTCAAAAGGATTTAGGGTGAGATCCAAATATAAATACAAGATCATTTCATCATTATTTCAATATGCAATAAAGATTTATTAATCGATCATGCTTATTTATAATCTACTCTTCCACCATTTTACTTGAGAAGTCTTAGCTTAGGGTTTCTAATTGGAGAATCTAATCTTATGGATAAGTCTTGGATGCTTTGGCCTTTCTTAGTTATCCTTAAAAATCACAAAAACCAATTGAAAATCCCCTTTGGCCAAGGGAGAGATTGAGTCTCGATGGGTTCACATTCAGGTAAGTATATTATAATTTTGTTTTCCTCTCTTTAGTATATAGAAGTAGCATAAGTATTGGCTCAAATAATATTAATCTTCATATTCCATATATTAGGGTCTTAATCATAATTAGCTTAATTTAGATTCTCATATGCATGTTTTGATTGATTTACTAACACTTCATATTGTGCCATAAGCTTTGGTGTGTACTAAATTAGATTTAATTTCTTATTTATTAGAATAGAGTGAACATTAAACCTAGGAATCTTTTAGTGTTGTTGCATGATTGTGTTAGACTATAGTATTTTGAACCCTTACTATCATGGTGTATTGTGACAAGTGATTCCGTAATTGGGTATAGCAGATCCTTTTATTGGTCATGTTCCCACTTAACAAATGTATTCCCAATCAAAAGTGTAGGTATTCTCTATCTTCTCTAAGCTAGGATTGATTTATAGACATGATGAATTTATTATTACATACACATGTTACCTAATCTAAAATTCATGTATACATTAGTGGTGTCTAATCAATATCTCCTAAATATGAGTGGGGTTCATCCCCAAGTGAGATTTAAGTTGTAGTATCATTAAATTGGTAGAAAATAGGGTATTCTCATGAACCCATTGTTATGATAAGGTCTTTTATAATTCCATCAATTTTGACATTTATCTTATCTACCATTTTGAGGATAGAAGGGGGTGTTAAAGACATTGGGGAATTTTTTGTTTCATTATTTCATTGGCTATGAATATTTATAGACATATAAGTATGTTATTAATAGGTAGTTTAACTATATGCATATACAAAATAAGGATACCTAGTTTAGATTACTTTAGAGAAACCATGATCATAATTATAAGATCATCAAGTTTTCTAATTACTTATATTACTGGAGGATCTTTCCTCTTGTTTCAAATATACCTTAACCATAGCTCTTGTATTTGACTATATATAGGTGGATACATCGTTGATAGTTTTTTATTAATGAAATATCAATGTAAACATTATTTAGCTTATTACAAAGATAAATTTTTACTAAAGTGCTTCACTGAAATTCTCAAAGTGTTTTGAAAAGATGGAATTTTGTGTACAATCATACTTAATGATATAATTAGTTTAAGGATTGGATTATTTGCTAGTATTAGAGTGATTATTATGTCTTCAAAAACCTCCTTGGGTGGGTTCCATTATTATGGGTGATGTTAGTGTTTATATTAAAATATATAAATGTAGATGGAAATCTATTGAGTTTATTCATTATGTAGATTGTGTCATTAATTCATTATTATAAACCAAATGAGTCAGCATATGATTAGGGTTATGTACAATTTAAGCTTAAAATTTTAGGTGATGAAGGGAGAAGTTGGGATATATTATTGGGTTTTTATAATAATACAACTTCTTATGGCTATGGGTGTTGTTATAACCCAATGTGTTGTGGTTGTTAGTGTTAAACTAGTGGTTGACATAATTGGCCTTGATATTGTAACCATTTAATATGTGTTTATTGGTAGTGGTTTGGCCATTTTTGAGATGATGGTGGTATGTGATTTGAAGCATAATGCAGGGGTCTACAACTTCTCACTTTTGGCATTCACTTTAACAACTTCACAAGCTTTCCTTCTCAAGACTCAAACATACACCTTCCTAAATCAATCTCAGAGATGATTTCATATAGACATAATTTTTATAATACTCCTTGATTATATGATATTGGTGCACGTATTGGTTTTTGCCAACTCAAACTTCAAGAAAGTTTTAACTCTTGACAAACTTGTATGAAGACCTAGTAGGCCTTATAGGTTCTTAACTCACTTAAATTATTTATTATACTAAATAAAGATATAATTTGGAATTTATAAATATAATATTACTGAATTCAATTGATCATAATGTCATTAGGTGTTACCATTTGATAAAATGAAAGAAAATAGAACAAAATTGTCAAGTTATCTTTAAAAGGGATACTAGGTCCAAAAGGCTAAATCTCAAGGTTATACCTAATAAGTTATATTGAGATTCAAAAAATTTCTATATAATATTATAAACACTATAAACAATAGGCCTTCACTCTTCTTGATTACTCATGAAAATGCAAAAATCTTCCTTTTTAGCCTTCATTTAGACCATTTTCACACCTACAAAAATAGAATCACATGTACCATAAAATTACATCATTAAAAAACATTTAAAAAACCAAAAAAATATTATATTAATATTAAACAAAAGTTAATGAAAAATTTCAAGGAATTCTATTAGATAAATCAAATGATATTCAACTCTTTGTGAGAAACCCTAGGTTGTTCTGTCACAAGGCAACATGCACAATTTTTTTTATAAATTGAGAAAAAAAACATTTAAAGAATTTATTTAACTTTTAGAATTTATTTTTTGAGGTCCAATATATTTTATATTCAAGAACCTATGGTTGATCATGCACAAATTGACCTAGACTATAAGTTTTTCTTAAAACTGGGTTCTCAAAATTCCATTTTCAAGGTTTCTAGAGTTTTAAACCTGATAAAAGCAAGGAATAAGATTAAAAACAAGTTAAAAACATAATTATGAATCAAAATAAACCTGATAATCACACAAAAATATTAATATTTATTAATTTTTTTTTGAAAGGTGGATTATAATGCTGATACACCTTGAAAACCATCAATAACCATTTTGTTCAAACCACTTACACCACAAACAGTGATATGCAATGTAATAAAAAGTAAATAAATTATCAATATGGTTTGATAAAAAATGTGAGATAATTAATAATATTATTTAATCCTTATTTTATTTATTCATTTCTTTAAGAACATCCTACAAACCTTGCAACTTTACATACAAGCCACTCTCTTTTCACCTTCTCATCAATCTCCTTTCAAACCTATAGATTAAGATTTTATCTTTATTTATTTAATTTATTTAGTTCTTAAATAGTATTATTAGAGCCTATAAATCACCCAAAATTATCTTAAGTTATTTCTTTATCCCATAAACCTCTCAACCATCTTAGACAACTTTAGTACATATCCTTATAAACCTTCTTCTACATTGAAATGAGGCTAGAATAGGTATAAAACATAGTTTTTGACATAATAAGAAGTAAATGATATTTAATTAATTAGAAACTATATAATTATAAATAATAGACATATACCCATAAAATATCTCAAAACCTCTCAATCTATGTTATAAAATTTCAAATTTTCAAACTTTCCCATTTTGGAGTGAAAATGAGAATATTCAACTATGATCCTAAAAAATCCTAATAAATATTATCTAGTGATTATTATTAAACTAAAAATATATTTAACACCATTACAAGGAAAATTTATTCATGATCATTCTTTATGTGTTGATGCACATGCATAAAAGCATTATATGTATACCAATTATGGCTAGCATAATTAGAAAAATACCATTTTAATAACAAAGGGCCATAAGACACTCCTATATTTTATTACATTAGTATCCAAGGTCCTCTTTTTGATACACATAAAAAATAAATACATATCAATGTTTTGTATTTATATCATGTATCTTATTTTCTATGTTTCCCTCCTTTGCCCAAGTAGCTTGGCATCCACACTTAACCTTTTCTTCGTAGTAATCCAAACAATAAATGGTCAAAGCTTCCTTTTCTAGTTGCTCTTGAAAATAATTTTTTCCTATAGGAATTCATCAATTATAATTTCATGATAAAATATGTGTATATCATCTACAAATTGTTAAAAAATTGCTAATGTGATAATAATAACATCTAAGTTACATTTACTATGAAGTGAAGCCATAAATAAAATGTTTTTTGTTAGCACATTTCCTCCAATTTATTCTTCAATTATGGAATTTATAAGTGGGGTTCTAGGGGTATAAAACTATAGTGAGGTCAAGGGGTATCACCCCATATAGGGTCCCAATAATTTTACTTCTTCCATAGCCTTTGGATTCTTTATCATAGACTTAATTTTATCCATGTTTAGCCATCACTGGACCACCATAATAATGTTAAAATTTTGTCGTCATTTGATGATCCCCACCACCCATAATAATTGTTATATATTAATATATGGAGGTGATTTATGTAGGTTTAATTTTGTCATGAATAATAATAATGACAATTGTTGCAAGTTTATCTTCTTTAGTAGGTGTAGAAGTAGTTTGTGAAGAACCTTTTGCACAAATTTAAAAACTACAAAAAATAATGGAATAATAAAAATAACTTTAGAATCTAACTCAAAATAATACAAATATGTTTTATTAAGCACATGAAACTTTGAGGGGCAAACCTCATTTGATGAATCTCAATACAATAATATGTTGGAAGCACAATGATTGAGAGGGGGGTGAAGCAGTCTTCAAAAACTTTCAAACAATTACATCCTCTCATCTATGAACTAAAAAAAGCAACACAATGATCTATCAATCCATTAAGAGCCACATGATAATGAAATAAGATACCACATCAAATATGTGGTAAACACTCATGGGGAATAAAACCCATTACAACAAATCTTGGATAAACTATCCTATAAGATAACGTATCAAATTTATTTGAGCAGCAACCCAACATAGAGCACTAACCCCAAATTTATCAAGCACCCACTTGACTTTAGTAAGCACCTACTTGATAGGAGGCTAAAACCACCTATGAATTAAAACCAACTCTATTAGAGGACACTTATACAATAATAAAAAGGAAAGGTATCTCCAACTCCTTGACCAATAACCAACTCAACCAATATCAATTCTGTAAGCACCAACCTGTAAAGAAGCTTCAACTCCCTCTTTGACCAAGCACTAACTCAGCTAATCAACCTTCTTTCTTCCACTCATATCTCTATCTACTCTATCCATTATAATAAATAAATATCACATCACTAATGAAACTTTGATTGCCTTTCAATAGTCAATGATCACTCTTTTAGCTCTATTCCACTTGATCTCTCTCAAAAATGGCCTCTAGGCTTCTTCACTCAACTAGTCCTCTTGAAGACTAAATAGGTCATATAACCTTGATATTCAAATATATAAAATATATATGATCATAATTAAATTATTATATTCCCTCTAGTTAGGGTTTACAACATGTTACCAAACATCCTTAGGCTCATTGATTTATCAATTCATTTATTTCCTCTAAGCATGCACACTTCTTTGCTTGTCTAGCCCTCATCAACTCTATTTAGACCATATGTCATTGATGTAGACAACCTAAAAAAATCATGAATTATTTTATTATTTATTATAATTTTTTTTAACTCATTTCAAATCACTCTTTCACTCAACCATGCATCATCATTTTCACTCATTGCTTGCATATGCAAATAGGTTAAACTGCCTTGTATATATACCAGTCATGATCACACACCACTCAGTCGACCATACATATTAAAAATATTATTTATGACATATAATAGGTCTTATAATTTTTTTTAACAATATTAAAATTATATTTGGACCTCTTTAAGTCTGAAATAACTCATTTAGGCCTCATTTCTCTTTTAGGCCTCATGGATACCTAATTATGTTAGGTCTGTCCAGTGATGTGTATATTTTATTTCTTGGAACAAATTTTACCTACATAGACATTAATATTATTTAAAAAAACTAAAATAGACACCATATAAAACTCTCTAGGATTTATAAAACATTTTTGGTCCAAGCACTTCATAAGAACACTCTTTGTAGTTCACTGTCATATTAGGCCTGTGAGTACGAAAAGTCTATCTGATCTCTCTCATGTTTTATTAAATTCATTTAATGTAATAAAAACATAAAAATCATGTTTAAAATAAATATATAACCCTAATATAATATTAAATCATATATAATAATCTGGGATAATGATCAATTTTGCTCTTACTCATCCTTTAGGTCTCATGGAGACCTACTTCATTAGGTATGCTCTCTTAATGCTAAGACATCTTCATGGACCTAGATGAATTTATAAAAAAATAAAAATATTAAATAGTTAAATATTATTACCTCATACATTATTTTTTAGATCTACATCCTTTGTTCATACCTTAAAACCTTCTTTAGGACAAACTACCCTATTAGGCCTGTGTACAGTCAAAAATCTGTCTTGCAAGAATGAAGCTCAAACACTCTTAAGAAAATAAAAAATGATTAAAAAAACATATAAAAAATATACATGAAATTAGGTTTATTATAAAATGTATTAGATACTTTCACTTAGAGATTAACACTTTAAAATCATCTCTACAACTTACTTAGAACTATAAATTTTCATCAAAGATTAGTCATGGTGACATTCAACTCTAAAATTTGTGTAGACACTTTAAAAAAATAATAATGCATTAAAAATATTATATGAAATATTAAAAACATCCTCAAATAAAAAACTCATATGGTCTAATATAAAATTATTGGTCTTTCATACCAATCTCATGACCTTATATCACACTGTCTTATCTGAACCAGACTAGTCATTTTTTGAGTAAATTTTTCACCTCACACATGACCTCCAAAGATCATTAAAAGAATGAAAATGTATTAAAAGTACCAAAAAAAATATCCATGCATTTTTTTCATCATTATATCATGAAAACACATTCTAATCTTCTTCTCACTGCTTACACTATTTACACCATTAGGCCTGTTAGTGACTGGTTAACTTGGATGAAAAATTTAGCACACTTGAAGGGTGGAACATATCCATAAATCTTAATTGGAATATATTATTAGTATATATATCCTTCTTCCATCCATTTTATTTTCTTGACTAATAAAATTTTTTATTGATACAACAAATTCTTCATAAACAAGCCTATATCTACACATTTTCTCTCTCATCTGACTAACCACCACCACCTAGAGGTACATGGGAGATTTTAATACATGATAAAATAGTTTTTATAGTCATTTGAGACAAATATAGGATATTTTAAACAATATATTCCACATCAAGTATTTATTATGGTCTTAGGGAGGTTTAACATAGGTTTTAGTGTTAACGAAACTTCTTAAATCTAAAACTGATGCCTAGAGATTTTAGGTAAGAAAATTACCCATATATACTTAACATATTAGGTTCCCATGAAGTTTTTACACATTATAATAAACATATGAAAGTGCTTATCGTGTCTTGAGACCTAATTCTGTGAACTTGAGAAGTCCTAAAATACTGTTTCTTGCAATTCCTTTCAAAATATGGCCTCAAACTTTGTGAACATGCTTAAAATAAAATTTAATACCTATTTCCATTTTTAAATATGAAAACTTGTCTTGAAAATTTATCTTCATTCCTCATTAGGCCAAATAGGGTTTAATAATGGTCTAGGTGCAAACCTAGACTAAAGGTCCTACCCCTGTAGGCTCACTCTAAAACTCTCATGAGTGATCTAATGGATCACATACATGATCAATATTTCCATACATCCTTCACAACCTCTCACATGCCTAAGTTTACTCATATCATCATACCACCATCTCATACCTTCATCATGCCATGACTAGGCTTTAAGCTTCTAATGCACTTGACACCTTGACCTATTCCTTCCATGTAATGAACTCAACAAAACATCAAAAAAGTAGACATAAGATATCACAACAAACTCATATCACTACACCATTATCTTTCTAATGATAACAAACCTCCATAGCCTCATACAAACCTAAAACCATGTGACTAAGCTTCATATGACTTGACATATCTTTTACACATACCTGAACACCTTTGACACTAATCTTGACATCAATGACCTATACTTTCAAAAACCATAATACATTATTTGCCTTCAAATTCTCTCTTGTAAGATGAATTTGGTAGAAGCAAATGCATTCATTTGACTCAGGAGTCGAGATATTAATGGACTCATCCAACATATCCAAATACTTAGGCTCTTGGTCCTTTCCATTCATTTTAGTCACTCCCATTTAGTCTCAGACCTACACAGACCTAAAATAAGTTTAGTATCATAATCCTATTATTATTTTCCATAAATAATAAATTGTAATTATTTAATAATGCTTAATTATAGCATTCAAATTTGTGTATTATTATTATTATTATATAATCTAAATATTTTAAAATAATTATCTTATTAAATTACATAGATAAAAAATAATGTAAAATAGTAAGAAAATATTCCTTCTCAAAATAAATCACATCTTCATTATTCTTCAATGTATTGATGATGGATGCAAAATAATCATGTTTTGCATAATTTTATAAAGTTATGTCCCATAATGATGCATATAGAATATCATAGTAGATAGTTGACCTATTGAGTAACTCTATTATGATGATCTTAGCTTTCCAATTTTTAAGTTGGTTAGTGATATCACACTCTATAGTTGGATTGGTAGGAATACTAAGAGATGGAGGGGGATGCTTAAGGACATTATGACTATCTTCATTTTGTTGCATAGGATTGAGTACCCTAACACTTTTTAATTTTATAATATAGACCATTAAATACAATATAAGACCGAGGTCAATAATGGAGGTAAGATGTTAACTATCACCATGTTGAAATGGGGGGAGAGTTGAAGGGAGTAATACATGCCTTTTGATAGTGAATGGTAAATAGAAACATCTTAGATTGGATATATAGATAATATGAGTTAATAAGGAGAGTTAAGAATTAATCATCATTAATTTTAGCCTTAATTTTTTATTTGATCAGTAAATATCAAGTTTTACAAACCTAAAAACCAAATTTTAACAAGCATAAAACCATCTAGATAAGACAATGAAAAATGAGGCCACACCAACCAAATGGACACTAAGTATCAAAAAAATATAGAAAACATAAGACCTAAAAAATAAGACCAATGACAAAAACACTAGTTATATTTCTTTAAAATGAGTCTCCTTGTTACTTTCGATCTTCTTCATGCTGCTCATCATGCCTCTAGTTTGAAAACCATGGCATTCTATTGAGTTTATCCTGCACTTAGCTAAACCTTTTCCCTTCTTAATTCTCAAATTTTCTTTCTTATAATTGGAACTACGTGGGGTGATGGTGAAGATGTCCTTACCTTTCATAGTTGGGTATTCCTTCAGTCTCTATCTACTTATTTTTTCCATCTTCAGGTCACCTATCCCTTCCCTCATTTTATCCACTACCTACTTGAGTTTGTTTCATTGTTTCATCAGTGGTACCAGATGTCTACCCATTTTATATAGATTATCATGAAAATCTACTAATTTTTACTTAAACCCCTTTGAGAAGTTTGCTACATTGTCTTCATCCCTTTTTTAGACTTTAACAACTTTCATTTCATATATTTTGAAATTAGGGTTTTCAATACCTAGGAGAACTCAAGACTTATACAAATATTCTTTCCCACACTCTTATTTAGGGGAGAAAATTTGTGAGATTTATTTTTATCCTTATTCATGGATGCTTGGGGTGAACTAGGTGGGAGGAAGGGGAAGATTTGTCCTTACTATCATTAGCCAAATTTTCCTTAGCCTCCATAGGGATATTCACCTTGATGTTATCCTTAATCTTAATCTCTTAGTTCCTCATATGGGTCCCTCTCTTGGTAATGTATCTCAAATAATTTTAATGAAACCACTAATGTTTGGTAAGGGGGTACACAAGGTACTTAAACAAACAACTAGAAGGATAGAAGGCTCAAGGCTTCTATGGGCTATAGAAGATCTATAAAGGCTATCTAGTTTCCCATCTTCCACCAAGCTATAGATAGACTTGTGAACTAGGTTAGGGATAAAATGATCCAACACATAAAATACATAGGTATCTCTAAGATGTATAACCATATTAAAGTAAGTATCTAAGACTATAAGACTATTTGCATACAAATTGTAGAAATAAAATTATTAAATAAAGAGAGCTAATAAACAATGTGCAAACTTAGAAACAATGGCACTTTCAGGCCAAATTAAAGACATTTTAAGAATTAAATATAGTTTAAATCAAGGGTGAAAGATCATTCCTAATCTAATTGAGACAAATCTTTATTTTTAACACTATTGTTCCATAATAATGTAATTTACTAGTTTAGCAAGAAGAGAGATTGTTTATGCAAATTGTATAGATTATTTTGAGCGTGTAGGATCCTACTATGTAATGAGAAACATTTCCAATGAAATCATGACATATAATGGAAGATATTTCAAGTAATTAATATATTATTAACCACATACCAATGTATAAACTTCAAAAATTATCTTAAATAATGCCTTAAAAAATCTAAATCACTAAAACAATCAAAACCTAAAATGTATACTACTAAAAAAAATAAGAGTTTCACTTTGCATATCAAACTCAAAATAAGTGTGAAGACTTTATACCAACCAATTATCCAAGTTAGGAAGCAAGTGAGGAAGAGGATTAGGTTGTTTGTGAGTCGAGTCCAAACTAAGATCCAAAAGCTATGGAAAAAGTGAAGGAGAATCTGACAACTAAGAGATAGACAAATCAAGTAGCACAAGAATAGGTGCAATGGAGTCTTGAGGGATATAGGAGTAACCCAAAATCTTTAGGAACATAATAGAGAGCAATGTGAATAACCAAGATAAGATACAATATAGTAGGGCATCCCTTATCATAATGAAAGCTAAGTGTGCTAAAGAAGAACTAGGTGACATTCAAGAAAGAAGCTAAGATTTGAGTGTGATGATCAATTAAGAAGATAAAATCAAAAAATTTATGAGAGAGAGGCTTAAATGAATGATAAATTCACATATATCTCAACCCTAATTTGGTAAAAAATAAAAAAATAACCATTTCAAGCCATTTGGAAAAACTTGAGCTCTTTTTTGCACATTCTACCTAGGATGAGGCCTAAGACATAGTTTTTGTGAAGGAAACATGTGGCTTAGGTTGTGGGTTATCTCCTTAAGCCATTTCCTAGGTCAAGAATCCACCCATGGTGGTCAATAGGCCTTCAAAAGGGCCTTGAGAGGCATCTAAAGGGCCTATCTAGTGTGTAAAAGGTCAGAGATGTGCTAAGTATGTATAGGGGATGGATGTATGATGTAGGAGAGGTCAATATGAGTGTTAAATGCCTAAAAATTGGATAACTAGGGTTGGTAGTCTAAATGTGAGCTAATGTGTAATCATAGGAAGGAGTAGGGTCATAAGAAGTAAGATTACATATGCCCTTGACATATAAGCAGTTGGTGTTTGAATGAATAAGGAGTGTTGTGCATGACCTAAAATCCACAAAAAATCAAAGGAAATTAAGAACTAAAAATATAGATGAGAACATTACCTACACTTACCAAATAAGGATGGTAATGGAAGGAGTTGACAGTATGATCCATGTGTGAGAGTGAAAATGCTCCATAATCTAAAATCAAACTCTAGCTCTAGTTCTAGATCCAACTATTATGAATAAGGGACATAAGTGATATCAAATCAAATCATACAATACAAAATGACATTCAGTAAGGCATCAACCTTAGTGTTATCCATGTGAGGGATATGGGTGACCTGAACATCCTTGAAGGAGATTAAATCATGCACCACCTTAAAGAGGGGGAGTAATTCAAAGATAAGGATGACTTAAGCATTGATATGTTAAGACATGGCTAAGAGTGAGTTAGAGAATAATTACACATAGCATGTTCTTAACTCATGAGCATTGATTAAGGCACCAATGATTGCATGATACTCAGTGGCATTATTCATCTCACTAGTAAGGAATAGTTGTAATAATCTCATAGACCCATGGATCATTGATAAACCAAGCCATAAAATTACGTCCTGGGTTACCCTAACTACCACCATCTATGTGAATCACCATTGAGAGGTGCACCATGATGGGGGTCGAGGATGCAAGACTAGTAATTGTGGAAAGGTGATCTCAAAACAAATCAAGATAAGTAAGTTTCATGAGGGAAACGAATAATGAAACCAAGTCTCAAACAAAGTACTTGACGAACATTAGCTATAATAAGAGGTACCAAGGGAAAGTGGGGGGAATTTTGGAGAAGATGAAGAGTAGTTGACAAGACCAGAGTAAGTCCTAAAACATCACAACCAATAAATGACCCTACCTACAACATGGTGAAAAAGAGAAAAAAGGGAGTTAGAATGGATCAACTATAGAAAATTATAAAAATAACTAACTAAAAGAAAATTAGGCTTTAGACAAGCCATATTGAGTTATCAAAAGTTGATATATATCCAAACAACTCCATTCTTCTTGATAATAGGGATGATGTTGGAAACCCATTGGGGGTAGTCAACAGCTTGGATGAAACCAAGTTGGATGAGATTTTCAATCTCAACCTTGACTAACTAGGAGACTTTAACCACCATTGGTTATTGATTTTGGAGAATAGGATGGGTCCCATCATCCATAATGAGGTTATGGAAAATTATGTTGGGATACATTCCCTTCATATCAATGTATTCCCAAGTAAATACATCAACAAATTTGCATAAAAAGGTAACCAAGACATTCCATTCCTCTAGAACAAAGCTAACCCTGATCTTGATGATCTTTAGCCTTGCTAAAGTGTCAAGGTTGACATCTATAGATCATTCAACATACATATCATTTCCTTTATTGAAACACTCAGGTGCAAGAGTGAGTTATTGGTCTAACACCTTAGGCTCAACTACTAGGACATGCATTATGGGGATGTTAGGGGTTGGGCCATTAGAAAGAGAAATATCCAAACCTAACTAATCAATGGGATAATGGTACTTATGGAAAGATTACATGAGCTTGACATATGTATTTCTCTCCTTGAATAGGTTACATTTTATAACATGAATGAAATAACACTCAAGATCAGACTTAGCTACCCTAAGAGTCTCAATGAGAGATGCATTGAGAGACCTATAATCTGATGGGAAAAGCATGATGTAAGGGGAAAATAAACATCTAGGGAGACTTCTTGAAAGAGAAGAGTTGACCTAGCATCATGGAAGGAAGGAGGGAGTTGACTGACATATGCCAAACTTTTAAGGAATGAACATTGATTGATACTCAACTAGATCATAATATTCATCCTTGATAAAATGAGACTCAGAAGTAGAGGGTGTGGGAGTCCATAGATCCCTATGAGGAGACAACCAAGGCCTTACTTGAGGGATTTTTATTTATGTAGAGTAATGCCCAGGGATCTAGGTCAGCCTCCATGGTATAAACCTCAACTTTAAGTACAACTTAAAGCATATAAAATGTGGATGAGTAATGACCTGTATGGCTGTGGTCCAAGGATGGCCAAGAATCATATTGTATGAAAGATCTAAGTATAACACAAAAAATTCAATCCTAACTATCTTGGGGCCAAACATGACCCAAAGCTTCATGTTTCTCAGCAACATAGTTGTGTTGTTATTGAAACCAAAAAATTATGTCAAGAATTAGAAAGCTTATTCCAACTAATCCCAAAATCATTAAACACATTTAGGGGCATGATATTCAACATATCTCCTTCATCAATGATGTATATCTTAACATGATAGTCATCAATGGAGGTCTCAATATAGAGGGGAAATTGAGCCCTCTTTGTAAGAACCAAAGTATTTAGTAAAAAGGTGGGGTCAAAAGATAGGATGGGAGGATGAGGGTGCTCAAATGCATTAGATTTAAACAAAACTTTGACATCATCCCACAATGAGCCTTCACAAGAGAGACCAAACTCATAAAAGATGAGGACCCTTTGCTTAGGGTAAAGGTGAAGAATGTCCCAAATGGAGATTCTAATTAAGAGGCCCTATAACTCCTCTATGATGGAGTAAGGACACTATTGAGCCTAGGGAGGGATGTTAAACCAAAATTCAAGTCTAAATTTAGGATTTATTACCCCCATGTGATGGATAGGAGGCCCAACACCACTAGTCTCTCCAATAAGGTTAGTGACCTGACCTAAGCACATGTTGACAAAACACTCATACCCATTAGAGGCTATTTCAATAGCAACAATGAACTTTCTACTCTTGTGCTTGGCTTTCCCCCTTAGGTCAGCATGGGAAGAAGAGTCAAAAGAGATAGAAGAGTAAGAAGGGGAATGATGGCCTTTAGCCTTGGATTTATTCTTTTTTCTTCTTCTTCTCTTTATCATGGTCAGGTAGAGGCTCCTTGAATAAATTCAATTTGTGGTTGGGTTATACAAGTGGATAACTCTAAGGTAGAGGTGAGGTTTGTGCACTAGACTTTTGGGCAACATAATTGTCATCATCATGGCCCTTTATTTGATGAAAATTGCAAAACTTGGTGGGGTCATAAGGGAACACCATCCATTATTTTGATGTACTTGATTTGAAATCCTTATTTTTAGGTAGCTTATTTCTCAAAGAATTTACTTCATGAGTATCCTTCTTGTCCTTCTTATTAAGAATAAAATTAGTGACACCATCATCGATCACATTACTATTATGATCTCATGAAAAGGATGACTTTTGGGTTGACATAGAGCATATAACCACACATGCCTCAAATACTTCAATCTTCAGACACTCATTAACAAATTCATCATATGAAGTGGGATCACACTTGAGGACCTTAAGGTGAACTTCCTACCTCGATGCTCGCATGAACATGTCATAAAGCTAATCATCCAAGAACCTTATTCTACACGTATGGATGACTAAATACCAAGTACACACAAAATCAAAGTTTGAATCACTCTTGGTCATGTCATGGAGTTAAGTTATTATATTTCAAGATTAAATGGTTTGAAGATATCAAAGTAATAGAGGAAGTCATCCAGAAAGAGATGGAAACTAGAGGGAGAATTTAGAGGTAGATTGTAAAACTAAACAAGAGCTTCAAATCATAGATAATGAGTGAATATATTCAACATCATGCCTTCATTTATTCCCAATCCATACATGCCATCATGAATGCCATAATATGCTCCATGGGACTAGAGTATCGAGTCCTATTAAACTTATGTAGTTTAGGGATAAGAGTAGGAAGGGAAATAACACATACCCAAGGGGCTAGACAATTCCTATAGAGATCCTCATAGGCATGGTTGATAGTGGGTTGGTGATGAGATCCAAGAGGGGGCTCATGATGGTGATGATGTTGCCTATGCTAATAAACATCATCATAACCTTAATCATGGAGAGGAAGATGTCAAGGTAACTCTTGATAGGGGAGATGCTCATACTAGAAATCATCTCTACCACAAGGTGGGGAATAACCAGAGGAAGGAGAACATCCCCTATAAGGATGATGGGATAACATGGCATACTCATAGAAATGGTCATGGTGATCTAAGTCCCCATGATGCTGGTCATGTGCCATTAGATGAAGGTCAACCTGAGGGTATTGATGCTCAAGATAGACTCTAATAAACCTCTAGTCTATAGGTGGTGATTGAAATCAACATGTTCATCTAAAACTCTAAAGGATAGACTAGGAGGATGGGAGGACTCCTCATGATGGAGATACCTCACTGAGTTAGAATACCTATGACCCACAACATGGATATGAGGGGGTTCTTGCTATATAATCTCCTACTAGAAAAGAGGTAGGGAACTCATGTGAGAATTGGTTGAGGCACTCAAAATTGAATGGGTGCAATCTCTATCTCCAGAAGAAGCACACCACCAACTCTTAAAGGGAGAAGGGTGTACTTCATTCCCCTGAAGGAGTTTATGAAAATCATTAATGATCACATGTAGTTCATTAGGTCTCAGTCATGCAAGGGGGTCCTAATCACCTTGAACAAGTGAATGAATCATGACATGAGGCTGAGGGGAACATTTGTAGATGAATGAATCTCATACTAGTGAAAAGGGGACCAAGTCCATTGGTTATAATCCTTCCAATCTTGTTCCTTATGGAATGTGAAAGGGTCTAAGTCACCATGCTGGGTTGAGGGAACCTCCTAGATTTTATGGTGTCTATGGAATTCTATTATAGTTGTGGCTTGCTCATGAATGAGCTCAGGGATAAGGCCATGAATCCAATAGGATTGGTGTCCCAAGGGTGGGAGGCTGACCACAGATGTAATGAATCAATATTAAGACAAAAGACAATATAAAAGGAAAAAAAATTTAGAACCAATAGGGAGAATGACAAAAAACCAAATTAGGAGAAAATATCTAAAGCGAGAGCTAAAACACAACTAAAAGAAAATCCTAACAACTAATAGTGTGGAGTTAGATAAGATAGCTCTACACATTATAAAACTAACATGAGATTGTATGCAGGATCCCACTTGGTGTACCAAAATGAAGTTCTAAGAATCTGAATGAAATAACTAGTGTTTGGTAGTGGGTACACAGGGTACTTAAACAAATAATTAAAATGCTAGAAGGCTCAAGGCTTCTATGGGATACAATAGATCTATAAAGGCTATCTAGTTTTCCATGTTTCACCAAGCTATATATATACTTGTAAACCAAGTTAGGGCTAACATGGTCAAGTGCACAAAGGAGACAAGTATATCTAGTAGGTATAACCATATTAAATCATGTAGATAAGACTAGAAGACTATTTGCATACAAATTTTGTAAATAACAATGTTGAATAAAGAGAGCTAACAAGCAATGTCTAAATTTAGAAAAATGGCACTTTTAGGACAAATTAAAGACATTTTAAGAAGTAAATATGTTTTCAAGCAAGGGTGCAAGAGCATGACTAATCTAAGTTTGAAATAACTATTTATTTTCAACACTATTATTCCCTAATAATGTAATTTTATAGTTTATCAAGAAGAGAGATTGTTTATGCAAATTGTATAGATTGTTTTAAGCATATAAGATCATACTATGTAATGAGAAACATTTCCATGCAAGCATGACATATAATGGAATATATTTAAATCAATAAAGATATTCTTAACCATGTATCAATGCATAAACTTTAGAAACTATCCTAAATAATGCCCTAAATAAGCTAAATCACTAAAATAATCAAAACCTAGCATGTATACTACTAAAAATAAATAAGAGTTTCAATTTACATATCAAATTACCCTCATATCAAACTCAAAATAAGTGTGAAGAATTTATACCAATTTATTATCCAATCTATGAAGCAAGAGAGGGAGAGGATTAGGCTACATGTGAGTTGAGTCTAGACCAAGAACAAAAAACTATGGAAGAGGTGAAGGAGAATTTACCAACTGAGAGAGAGATAATGTAAGGAGTACAAGAATAGGTGTAATGGAGCCTTTATAGATCTAGGATCAACCCACAAGCTTCAATAACACTGTAGAGATTAATATGAATCACCAAGATAAACCACAATATAGTAGGGCATCCCCTATCACAATAAAATCTAAGTGTGCTAAGAAAGAACCAAGTGAGGTTCAAGAAGGAAGCCAAGATTTGAGTGTGATGATCAAGTGGGAAGATTAGAGAAAAAATTAAACAGAGATAGAGGATCAAATTAATGATAAATTCACATATATATCAACCCTAATCCACTAAAAACCAAAAAGTAGCCATTTATAGCCTTTTGGGCAAACTCAATCTTTTTTTTTCATGTTCTACTTGGTCCACAACCTAGACTACAGATTTTGTGAAGGAAACATCCACCTAGGGTGGTCAATAGGTCTTTGAAAGGGCCCTAAGAGGTATCTAGAGGGCCTATTTGGTGCACACAAGGTTAGAGATGTGCTAAGGATGTATAGGGTATGGATGTATGATGTGAGAAATGTTAATGAAAGTGGTAAACTCCTAAAATTAGGATAAACATGGTTGGTAGGTTTTATGTGAGCTGATGTGTAATCATAGGGAGGAGTAGGGTCATGAGAAGTATGAATTTCTACTTAAACCCCTTCGAGAAGTATGCCAAATTTTCTTCATCCCTCTTTTAGAGTTTAATATATTTAATTTCATATATTTTAAACTTAGGTTTTTCAATACCTTGAGAGAACTCAAGACTTATACAAACATTCTTTCCCACACTCTTCTTTGGGGGAGAAAAAGTGTGAGATTTCATTTGATCCTTCTTCTCAAATGCTTGGGAGTGAATTGGGCAGGGAGAAGTGGAAGATTTGTTCTTACTATCATCAAACAAATTTTCATTAGCCTTCATATGGATCTTATCCTTGATGTTATCCTCAATATTAATCTCTTATTTCCTCATAGGGTTCCCTCTCTTGGTAAGTATGAAAATCAACCGTTGGTGGATAATGTTATAAGAGGGTTTATCTTTGAAGGATAGAACAAAAAATTATAACAACATGAGAAGGTAGTATAATAGGCTTATAAAAAGGCCTTTAAAATGGTTTAACAAAAAGAAATTATGTAAGAAAATATGTGTGTATTTTCCTTCAAGGGTTAGATAATACATTACTTGTAGGCATATATTTGGCCATCTCTTTAGAAGGTCATCCCTTAGAAATCCCTTTTTATTAGTTTGGAACATGGAGTCTATCTCAAAGTACACCTACTTAAGTTTTTAATTTCAAATTTTATCCTTGTAGGCCTTAGTGACTTCACAAGACATTCCAAAGATGTCTCCTATGAGTTCTTCCGTGACATCCACCCTAATTTCCTTGAAGACAACTTAGTGTTGTTTTTAGTCCACAATGAAATCTCTTGCCAACATTTCATCATAATCTTTAATTTGAAGCATAAATTCAACAATTCCTCCATTTTTAAGCTTTCTCTATACTTTTTGATTTGATTTCACTTATGCATAAGAAATGGGTTCACAACTATCCCTATCTCCCCCCATGATTTTTTTCTTCCCTCTACTAGAGTGCTAAGAGTTGCAAAGAGCCAAATAGTAGTTTGAATTTATTTTATGCAATAACCATTGCCAAGAATATTTTTGAATTGATGTACTTTATTGATGGATTTGAATTTATTTTCCTAATTATGACACATAGTGTGGCTTGGGCTTTGCTCAAGCATGGCCATCCTTCACACTTGTGTCTCCACCACTAACTTAAAAATATTGAAAGTGCAAATCATTAGAGATTAGGGGGTAGATATGGGAGCAGGGTATTGGGGTTTTGATTCATGTGGAAAAGTTAGGTAAAGAAATTCCCATGTTTTCAAGTGCATCAAAAACCATGTTACCCTATTGGTAAATGTGGGAGATCGAGTATTATATGGTTGAGTGAAGGAGAAAACTAGCATTGGCTGTGATTTGGATGACTATGTGGGAAATTTTAACCTTACCCAATGGGGAATTAATGATGTTTAGAGAATACCCTTAAATTTACAATTTAGTGATGTTGAGATGGATATCTATTTGGATGGCCCAAAGGGCATCTTTAACCTTTACTATGTGGTTGTATTGAATTCCCATAAGACCCACATAGGCAATTATAACAGTCCTTATTTCATCCCTTATGACTCCACCTCCACCTACTTTACCAGGATTCCCTTTGAATGCCCCTTTTAAGCCTTAGTTTTATTGCACATGGATTTGACCCATTTCATTCCATAGTTGTGAAAGATATTACATATTTTAGGGAATTATTATATAATTATGACAATCATAGATTGAATTAGAAAGTATAAACTATGCATATCCATTATAGCCATGATTTATATATTTGAATAAGGAAAAATGAAAAATTAGATCTAAAAACCTAATGTAGGAGAAATTAAAAACCATAAAGAAAAGGATGAAAGCCTAAGGGAAACTAGGGTTTTCCATGCTCAAAATAATGGTCAGATTCACTAGAATGTTTTAACTTATTTTTGATTTAGAGATATAAATAAGCTAAAATATTGAGTATTTAGATTACATAAGATATATCATTCACTACAACAAATATGATTATAAAAATTAAATTGATGTTGAAATTTCTATTTATAGAAATGAAAAGAGGATATGGTACTTATCTTATTTATATCAAGTTATTCTCTTTATCTATGCATAATGGTAAAAAATAGTTTTCAATAGATCTGTGATTATTCAACTCAAGAGACTATCAAAATTTGTCAAGACATTGTTAGTAATGTTAGACACATTCAATAACTAGATGTGTTCATTATCTACAATAACTATCTCTATATATTTATGCTAGCATAGTTTTCCACAAGTTACTACACCTATAGAGGCACACAATACACTATTAGATATATTATTAATAAAAAATACTTCAACCTAGGGAAAGAACCCAAATAGGTAACTATAAAACATATAAATTATATGTACCTTCATTTAATTGTCAACCCAAAGAGACATACCTTAGCAAGGAGACTATAATGAATATGTAGCACTAAACCATTTTGAACAAATGAGTGAACTAACTAATAATATTTTGTATATATGGAATTAAAATTAAACTAGCCCACACTTATTATGAATCAAATTCACTATTTTGGAAAGTAAACACTCTTGTAGAAAGTAAATGATAGGAAAGTAAATCACACTTTTATAAAGGAAAGTACAAGAAAATAAATGTGGAATTGAAATGCTAATACAAGTTTGGAAGATTCCCACATAATTAAATTGAAAAGTATGCACACAAAATTCAAAGGTACACACACTGAATTATGTTTATATAAAATAAATAAACTATGGGAGAAAAGTACACACACTTGCAAAAATGAAATGCTCACACAACATAAATAAACTAACAAATGGGAAGCTAGAATATTGAATCATTGTAAGTGGGCATTACCTTGGTTGGAATGGAGTTTAAATTCATTCCTTGATTAAGATAAAATTAAATAAATTTATATATTATTAATATAACTATATCATCAAAGGAATTGATACTAGTCTGATTACTCTTTTATCTGAATTCAACTTGCTCTCAATATAGAATACTATAATCCTATATTCTATCCTACCCTATAATCTACAACTCTCTCTTTTTATATAGAGGAGGTAGGGTTATTATTGAAAAATTTATAATATTTGTGGTTAAAACAATAAAAATTGTACTTAACATATGAATGGAAGAAGGGAAAATAGAATATACTAATGGTAGGGAATGGTTACAACCATATGCATAGTTTAAATAATCACTTGACAACCCAATATAAATGAATATGTTGATCATACATCCCTTATTTCAATGAATCATTTATGCTTATAAATCATGGAATAATTTTAGTTTCAACTTACAACTAACCATTACACCAAAAAATATGCACCTACAACCATTGCTATAGGTGAGATATAGTTAGTGGCTATGGGTGCTCATTGTCAATTCTATGGGTATAACAACTAGTGGATATACATGAAATTTGTAATTTATGGTGAAATAATGTATGGATTTAAAGTGTTTATGGATGACTTCTCTAGATTAGTTTTAGGTGTAAAACATCCTAGAATAAAATATATAAGTATAAACACCCTAAATTCTTCTTACACCATTAGTAATACCAAAAATAATCAAGTCATTAAATCATATAAAATTATATAGAGATAACTAGTTTAAACCAAAACAATATGCATATACATCATTTATATAATATGTGTACATATCAACATAATGTGGGCCAAAAAAGTGTGCATAAAAACACGGGTAAGTATTTTAAAAATGACTAAGTAGCATGATGAGGCCCAATTTTGGGCCTCATCAATCCCGCTAACTTAAATATTTTCACGTCCATGTGCAAATGATTATAATTTAGTTATGGTCAAAATAATAAATGAATGTGCAAAACAAACATCTCAAATCACAAGATTTCATCTGCAATAGTTTTTATGGGAAGTCATCCTTTATATTTCATTAATTTATCCCATTTATTCATCTTTTCTTATTCATCAATTTGTCATAATGTTTGCATCCTTAAAATTATAACCAAAGTAAGGTTCTCTTTACTGCAATGGAGTGGTGAGGTATCTCCATCTCCATAATAATTATATGCTTCGTATTAATTTTATTTAAAATTAAATATGAAGTGAGTTATAAATTAATTTCTAGTTTCCTAAATTATTTCAACAAAGTCTAGAAACATGGTTAATTTCTCCCATTGGTCAATGATTTTTTTGGCCATGGGTACTTTGCCCTGAACTCTAGTTTTGGCAGATTTCTATTCCTTGGCATAAGACATCAAATAATTTTTCCTCCTAAATTAATATAAATTTCTCAATGTCACATCTCTATAAATTTATCATTTCATTCATTACATACCCATAATAGATAATTAATATCCATAGAACATAGGCTTTGATAGAAAGAATTAAGAGAACCTATATTATCCTTATAACCTAAAATAATTCTAGCTATATGATACTATATCATTTTTTCCCTATATGTATTGACCATATATAATGGTATACATTTAGATATTTTCATGAATAATTAACTAATTCTAACCACTTTTAAATTCAACAATAATAACTAGTTATACTTATTTACAGGCTCTAAGATTTTCTTTTTCAAGTTCATAGTCCTTCCCATTCAATTGCCTATGTAAACCCATTTATCTTCTAAGAGATGATGGATAATTTATTTTTTATATCATACAACAAGAATCATCTATAATATACTATAAAATTATTTATTTTTTGTATCTAAAGGTGCAATCAACATAAATTACCATATGAACAATTGGAATGCTTAAAATAGTGATACTTGGAGTAGTAGTCTGAGAAGGAATTAAAACTAAGATATCTTAAGATTGGAATCCAATAAAAGGTGTAGAATATTTCTGAATAATTTTAGCTATTATAGGTAGATTATTTTCCTTGATTATATCTAGGGATATATGTGTGTCAATTATTGAAGGTGATGAGCTTTGGTAATGGAATGCATACATCCTTATCACAATTTCCCATGTAATGATTAACATCCCTCTTTAAACATTTATACATTTGACACCTATTTTTAGTACATATCTAAACTTAATGTTCAAAGGCCATATCAATTTAAAAGAGATAAATGAAATTTTTATCCTAATTCTTCCATAACTTAAGGTAGACACTTGTCCTTAAGTGAATTACATGGTTTACTTTTGGGAAGGTAAGAAATGGGGCTCATATAGGTGTGACACTTAATGCACAAAGTGTGGGATAGGAGAATAAATGACATCATGAGGTTATTTTGGGTGGACGTGACAAAAATTGGGATGAACAAACATTATGTTGACATAATTGTGCATATGAAGTGGATTTTAAAAATGTCATGGTTGACTCAAGACTAATTAAGATTTTCAATAGGTAGTTAAAAATAACACATAGAATACAAACATAATACATGCCTATTAAAAATTTAAAAACTTAATTAACCTAAATAAAAAGTATAATTAATTTAATTCACACATTGGTCTACTAATCTCAATTGATGTTGTAGTAGCAACATGAAGTTCCTTAGGAAATGGGAATAGGTGATGAATTTAGTAATCCAACATCCCAAATGATGAGTTAAAATGTACTAAAAATTAAATACAAAGAGAGGGTTGTCATATTTTATGAGATTAAAAAATTGGTGATTTATAACAGTACTCTTGTAAGTCATTTGGGAATGCTTTATTGGATGGACATGAAGTGAACATCCCAATAATATGGTAACTGGCTCTTTATGATTATAAAAAATAATAATAATAAGATTTTTTAATTTCTTATAATTTAAAAAATAGAAAAAAATAATTAGGAAAGAGGAACATGTCAAAGAAAAAACATAGTATCAAGATAATAGTTGTGGCTATAAGAGCAAAACTATAGTGGTGGCTACAAGATGAGAATTGGGTAGTAGTGGTTGCAGGTTTAGTATTGTGACATTTAGTCATTATGCTAGGTTTATTATTGAATGACCTTTAGTGATGTGAAGCTACTTGATATATTTCATTAGAGCTTGTGGGTTTCCCCATATGACATCATATATCACATTGATGGGTGTATACTATTCTATCTCTTGATAAATATAAATGTTGGGAAGACTTTATTACAACCAAGTTGTAAAGAAACCTAATATATTTCATATAAAACACAAATATATGTTTATAATCCACATATATAATTTATTTATCAAATTTTAGCTATAAAATAAAATAAAAAAATACAATATCAATTCCAGGCTTATCTAAGATAGTAATATTGAATTTATAAGGTAATAACAACCATCTAATAGTCATACCATTAATAATTGGTTTGTTCATTATATACCCTAAGGATAAATGATAACTATGCACAAGAACATTTAATATACTAATATAATGGAAAAAATCAATAATAACATATATAAACACAAGAAATTCATTTATAGTTACATGCAATTAAGCTTTATGCCAAAAAAGTGTTTATTGATGTAGTTTATGGCATAGTTTAACTGTCCATCCATTTAGCCAAGGATAACCTTTGGTGTTATGTTAGATGCATAAACAAGGATACATAAAGGACTTTTCAAATTGATTTCTCATATAGCATATATTGACATGAGAATGTCTTACAAAACCTAGAAATCTTCTTGATGTGTATTATTCCAAATAAGAACAACATTTTTAAAAAATAAAGCAAATATTGATGATGTAATTTGGCTAATATCCTCAATGAAATTGAAATATTAATTTGTATGGTCTTCAAAATGTCTAACATCCTCTTATTTTTGAGGTGTGAAAAAATTTATTATCATATGTACCTCATGTGGGTCTACTTAAAGTCTATTGGGTGATGTTAATTGCTACTTTTATTGAGGGTCCACTAGCTATTAATGATAATAAATCATCTAAAAGGATTGAAAAATCCTAGGGTAATCAAATAATGGTAAAAATTGGTGTGATAGGAGGTGATGTGAAGTAATAACATTTGCAATATAATTTTCAAACCCCTACATTAGGATGATATGTCTAAGAGGACAATTAATATGGTGGAAAAAAATATTGATGGATTGATTTAGTGTGTATGATTATGTTTATAATATATTATATTAGCCTTTGGTCAATGGTGGGAATACATTAAATATGATATTGGACATTTTCCTCTTTCTAGTTACAGGGTTTGTTTTGTCACTAATGATGGTTGGGTGCATAGGTACAACACTAACATTCTTTATGACCATGTTACCTGATCTACAACTCATGTATACATTAGTGGTGGCTAATAAAGATCTCCCCAATATGAGTGGGTTCATCCCCAAGTGGGATTTGAGTTGTAGTAACATCAAATTCATAGAAAAATAGGGTATTCCCATGAACCCATTATTATGATAAGGTCTTTTATAATTCCATCAACTTTGACATTTGGCTTATTTTCCATTTGGAGGATGAGAGTGGGGTGGTGAATACATTGGTGATTTTTTTGTTTCATTATTTCATTGGTTATGGATACTTCTAGATATATAAGGATGTTATTAATAAATAGGTCAGCTATTTTCATATACAAAATAAGGCTACCTGGCTTAGAGTACTTAGGAAAAACCATGATCATAAGCATAAGATCAATAATTTTTCCAATTACTTATATTACTTTAGGATACTTCCTCTTTTTCCAATCTATCTTAACCATAGCTCTTGGATTGCCTATATATAAGTGGATATATCCTTAATAGTTTTTTAATAATTAAATATCAACATAAACATAATTTAGCTTATTACAAAGATAAATTTTTATTAAAGTTCTTCCCTTAGATTCTCAAGGTGTTTTGGGAAGATGGAATGGTACAACCTTACTTAATGATGGATTTAGTTTAAGGATTGGATTATTTATTAGTAGTATAGTGTTTATTATGGCTTCAAAAACCTCCTTGGGTGGGTTCCATTATTATGGGTGATGTGGGTGTTTCTATTAAAATCTATGAATGTATATGGAACTCTATTGAGTTTATTCATTGTGTAGAGTGTGTAATTAATTCATTATTATAAACCAAATGAGTCAGCTTATGATTGGGTTATGTTCAATTTGAGTTTAAAATTTTAAGTGATGAAAGGGGAGGTTGGGATAAATTATTGGGTCTTTATAATAACACAACTTATTATGGTTATGGGTGTTGTTATAACACAATGTGTTATGGTTTATTTTGTAACCATTGAAGAGGTGGTTATTGGTAGTGGTTTGGATATTATTGAGATAATGGTGGTATGTAATTTGAAGCATGATGTAGGGGTCTACAACTTCATACTTTTGACATTCACTTTGACAACTTCAGAAGCTTTCCTTTTCAAGGATCCAACATACACCTTCCTAAATAAATATTGGAGATTAATTAATATAGACATAATTTTTATAATAATCCTTGAATATATGATATTGGTGCATGTATTGGTTTTTCCCAACTCAAACTTCAAGAAAGATCTAACTCTTGACAAACTTGTATGAAGACCTAATAGGCCTTATAGGCTCTTGACTCACTTAAATGATTTATTATACTAAATAAAACTATAATTTGGAATTTATAAATATAATATTACTAAATTAAATAAATCATAATGTCATCAGGTGTTACCAACTGATAAAATGAAAGAAAATAGAAAAAAATTGTCAAGTTATCTTTAGAAGGGCCACTAGGCCTAAAAGGCTAAATCTCAAGGTTATATCTAATGATATTAAAAAAATTATTTTATATAATTATAAACACTATAAATAATATTATCTAAAAAACCTAAGTATTCACTCTTCTTGATTACTCATGAAAATGTAAAAATCTTCCTTTTTAGCCTTCATTTAGACCAATTTCACACCTACAAAAACACAACCACCTATACCATAAACTTAAAGCCTAAAAAACCTTTTAAACAGATAAAATATACTATATTCATATTAAACACAAGTTCATGAAATGTTTTAAGGAATTTCATAGGATAAATCAAATGATATTCAACTTTTTGTGAAGAAACCCTAGGCTCTTGTATCACAGGGCAAAAAGCATGAAAAAATTATAAATTGAGAACAAAACATTTAAATACTTGATTTATCTTGTAAAATTTGTTTTTTAAGGTCCCATATAATTTATATTTATGAAAATATGGTTGATCATGCACATATTTACCTAGACTATAAGTTTTGCTTAAAACTGGGTTTTCAATATTCCATTTTTAGGGTTTCTAGAGTTTGAAACTTGATAAAAGAAAGGAATAAGATTTAAAAAAGTTGGAAAACATAGGTATGAATAAAAAAACACATTATAATCACAAAAAATCATTAATATTTATTCAATTTTTTTTGAAAGGTGGATTATAATCTTGATACACTTTGGAAACCATAAAAAACCATGTTGTTCAAACCACTTATTCCACAAATAGTGATATGCATGCAATAAAAAATAAAGAAATTTTCAAATATGGTTTGATAACACATGTAATATAATTAATAATATTATTTAATCCTTATTTTATTTATTCATTTCTTGAAAAACATTCTACAACGCTTGCAACTATACATACAAGCCACTCTCTTTTCACCTTCTCATCAATCTCCTTACAAACCTGTAGATTAAGATTTTATCTTTGTTTCTTTGTTTTATTTAGTTATTAATTAGTATTATTATATAATATAAATAAAAAAAACTTATATTAAGTTTAATTTTGATCCCACAAACCTCTCAACCATCTTAGACAACTTTAGTACATATCAATATAAGCCTTCTTCTACATTGGGATGAGGCTAGAATAGGTACACAACATAGTTTTTGACATAATAAGAAGTAAATGATATTTAATCTTACTAATTATACCCTTTATAATTATTAATAATAGACATATACCCATAAAATATCTCAACACCTCTCAATCTATGTAATAAAATTTCAAAATTTCCCATTTTGGAGTGAAAATGAGAATATACAACTATGATCCTAAAAACTCCTAATGAAGCTTATCTAGTGCTTCTTATTTAATTATAAATATATTTCACACCCTTAAAAGTAAAATTTATTAATTATCATGCTCTATGTGTTGATGAGCATGCATAAAAGCATTAGATGTATAACAATTATGGGTAGCATAATTAGAAAAAAAAGATTTTAATAACAAAGGGCCACAAGACATTCCTATATTTTATTGCATTAGTATCCAAGGTATTCTTTGTGCTAAAAATAAAACTTACACCAATCTCCATTTTTTTTATTTATATCATGTATATTATCTTCTATGCTTCCCTCCTTTTCCCAAGTAGGTTGACATCCACACTTAACCTTTTCCTTGTAGTAATCCAAGCAATAAATGGTCAAAGCTTCCTTTTCTAGTTGCTCTTGAATTTTTTTCTTTCCCTCTAGGAAATACCCAATTATAATTTCATGATAAACTATGGGAATAACATACACAAATGGTTTAAACATTTATAATGAGATAATAATAACATCTAAGTTACATTTACTATGAAGTCGATCCATAAATAAAATGCTTTTTGTTGGCATGGTTCTTAAAATTTATTCTTCAATTGTAGAATTCAGATGTGGGGTTATGGGGATAGAAACCTCTGGTAGGGTCAAGGGGTATCACCCCTTATAGGGTCCACAAGAAACTTCCTTCTTCCATATCCTTTTGATTATTTATTATAGACATAATTTTATCCATGTTTGGCCATCACTGAACTGCCATAATAATGCTAAAATTTTATTGTTATTTGATGATATCCACCAACCAAAATACTTGTGATGTATTAATATATGGAGGTGATTTATGTAGGTTTAATTTTTTTATGAACAATAATAATGACAAATGTTTCATTTTTATCTTCTTTAGTAGGTGTAGAAGTAGTTTGTGAAGAACATTCTACTTAAATTTATGAACCACAAAAAATAATGGAATAATAAAAATAAATTTAGAAACTAACTCAAAATAATTCAAATATGTTATATTGATCATAGGAAACTTTGAGGGGAAAACATACTTTGATCAAGCTCAATACAATAGTATTTTTAAATCATAATGACTGAGAGGGGGGGTGAATTAGTCTTCAAAAACTTTCAATCAATTACATCCACTCATCTATGAACTATGAAAGCAACACAATAATATATCAATACATTAAGAATAAATCACATGATCATGCAAAAATACAACACATCACATATGTGGGAACACCTAATGGGTAATAAAACCCACTAAAAAAAATCTTGGACAAACTTTCCTATAAGACAATGTGTCAAATTTATTTGAGCACCAACCCAAAATGGAATACCAACCCCAAATTTATCAAGAACCCACTTGAATTTAGCAAGCACCCACTTGATAGGAGGCTACAACCCCATATGACTAAGCACAATCTTAGCCAGAGGACACATATACAAGAATTAACCTATAAGGAAACTCCAAATCCCTCTTGACCAAGCACCAACTCAACCAATATCAATTCTACAAGCATCAACCTGTAAGGAAGCTTCAACTCCCTCTTTGACTAAGAACTAACTTAACCAATCAACCTTATTTGTTCCACAAATATCTCTATCTGTTCTATCCACTATCATAAATTATGAACACATCATTTATTCAAATTTTATATCCTCTCAATAGGCAATGATTACTCTTTCAACTCTACTCCTCTTGATCTCTCTTACAACTACCTCTAGTCTTCTTCACTCAACTAACCCTCTTCAAGATTGAATAGGTCATATGACCTTGATATTCAAATATATAATATCTATATGATAATCAAAAATTTATTCTATTATCTATCCTTAGTGTTTGCAACATGTTACCCAACCTCCTCAGGCTCATTGATTTATCACTTCATTCACTTCCTCTAAGTATGCACACTTCTTTGCTTATCTAGCCCTCAACAACTCTTATTAGATCATATATTACCGATGTAGATGACCTAAAAACTTAATGAATGTTTATATTAATTAATTTGAAGTTTTTCAACTCATTTCAAATCATTCTTCTACTCAACCATGAATCATATTTTTTGCTCATTGTTTGCATATTCAAGTAGGCCTAAACTGCCTTGTATATACACCAGCCATGATCACACACCACTTGGTCAGATATACATATTCAACCTCTTAGCTCAGACATATAATATGTCTTATAACACTTTTTTAAGAAGATTAAAATGATATTTAGACCTAATTAGGTTTGCAACAACTCATTTAGGCCTCATGGAGACGTAATTGCATTAGGTATGTCTAATAACATGTAAAATTGATCTCTTGGAACACCTTTCACCTACATATATGTCAATATTATTTAAAAAAACCTAAAATAGACCCCATATAAAAATATACAATCTTTATAAAATAGTTTAGGTACAACCACTTCATAAGAACACTCTTTGCAGTTCACTATCATATTAGGCATGTGAGTACCAAAAGTTTGTCGGATCTCTCTCATGCTTGATTAACTTAATGTCATGTAATAATAATATACAAAAAATGTTATATATATATATATATATATATATATATATATATATATATATATATATATATATTAGAACAATCTAGCTTAATGATCAATATTAGTCTTACTCATCCTTTAGGGCTCATGGAGACCTACTTAATTAGGTTTGGTCTCTTAATACTAAGACTTGATCTTATTAGACCCAGTTCAATTTATCCAATAAATAAAAACCATTAAAAAAATTAAAAAATTAATTATTATGGGCTCCTCCATGATTTTTTATATCTGCATCCTTTGTTCATACCTTGAAACCTTCTTTAGGATAAACTACCCTATTAGGCCAATGTACAGTCAAAAATCTATCTTGCAAGAATGAAGCTCAAACACTCTTAAGAAACTCAAACATGATAATATATATAATATAAATGAAATTAGGGTCATTATAAAATGTATTATATAATTCACTCAAATTTTAGGACTTTAAAATCATCTTTGCAAGTTACTCTCTCAGAGCTGTCAATTTTCCTTAAAGATGAGTTATAATGACTTTGAACTCCAACACATATGTAGACACTTTCAAATACACTTAACGAATTAAAAATATTATATGAAATATTAATAAAATACTAAAACACAAAACTCATATGGTCTAATAGAAAAATATTGGTCTTTTAGACCAATCTCATGACCTTATATCATAGTGTCTTATCTGAACCAAACTAGTCATTTTTTGAGTAACTTTTTCACCACACACATGAACTCAAAATATTATTCCAAGCATGAAAAAATATTAAAATTCATAAAAAACATATAAATACACTTTGTTTCATCATTTTATCATGAAAACACATTCCACCAATTTATCTTCTCATTATTTATTGGGTTTTACACTATTTACACCATTAGGCCTGTTAGCGACTAGCTAACTTGGATGACTAGTTTAGCACACTTGAAGGGTGTAACCTATAAATAAACCTTAATGGGAATATAATATGAGTCTATAGATCTATTTTAAATCTATTTTATTTTCTTTTCCAATGAAACTTTTGATTGCTACAACAAACTCTTCATAAATAATCATGTATCTACATATTTTCTTTCTCATTTGATTAACCACCACCACCTGGAGGTACTTGGGAAAGTTTAATACATGATATAATATTTTTTATAGTCATTTGAGATAATTATGGGATATTTTTAATAATATCTTCCACATCAGGTCCTTATTAGGGTTTTAAGGAGGTTTAAAACATGTTTTAGTGTTATTAATTGTTCATGAAGGACTACCACTTAAATATAAAACTAATGCCTCAAAATATTAGCTAAGACCATTAAAATTATAATATTAATATCTTAGGTTCCCATGTATAGGTTACACGTGCTAGTGAACATTTGAAAGTGCCTCTTGGATCTTGAGACCTCATTATGTGAACTTGAGAAGGCCTAAAATAGTGTTTCTCATAATTATTTTAAAAACATGGATTCAAACTTTGTGAACATGCTTAAAAAACATAAAATACCTATTTATATGATCATATGTGAAAAATTATCTTTAAAATTGATCTTCATGCCTCATTAGGCCAAGCAAGGTTTAAGAATGGTCTAGGTACAGACCTAAAATGAAGGTCCTACCCCTATAAGCTCACCCTGAAACTCTCATGAGTGATCAAATGAATCATATACATGCTAAAATAGTGAGATAAATCCTTCATAATGTCTCACATTATTTATTTCACTCATATCATCATGCCACCAACTCATACCTTCATCATGCCATGACCAGGCTTCAAGATTCCAATGTAATTAACACCTTAACTTGTTCGTTCCATTTGATGAACTCAACAAAAACTTAAATAAATATACATAAGACATCACAACACTCTAATGTCATTGCAATATTCTCTTTCTAATGACAAAAAACCTCCATAGCCTCATACAAACCTAAAACTACATGACCAAGCTTCATATGAATTAACATCTCTCTTTCATGCACCTGAACACCTTTGACACTAATCTTGAATTCAGTTACTTGTAATTTCATGAACCATAATACATTATTTTTCTTCAAATTCTCTCTTTCCTTCAAATTTTCTCTTGCCTTCAAATTCTCTCTTGGCTTCAAATTCTCTCTTGGCTTCAAATTCTCTATGGCTTCAAATGCATCTTGTCACATGGCTCATCCTAAAAATCTTCATGTCATGACAATACCACACTATCAACATACATAATTTTACACATACCTCTTCATATCATGACATCAATGACTTATACTGACCTATTCATACACTATGCTTCCTATGTAAACATTAGTTATCTCTAAACATCTTCCATGACCTATACCTTCCATGCTCACATCACTCATGACAATTCTCATCAATGTAAAACTATTATGTACCTTGACATATCACATCATTCCATTTATCTTTAATCACCTTTGACATCAACCTTGATAGTACAATCTTGACATGATACATCTTTGACGTCAATGACCATTATGACTTGTATGATGCACCCTTTTGACATTAATGACAACAACATGTCAACAAACTCCCCCTTTGTCATTGATAAAAAAACATTGATGGAAAACAGATTATAATCTAAAATCACTTCGAAATGGTACTTTTCCCATCTTCTCATTCTCCCCCTTTTGAAATTAATGATAAAGAGAGACACCTACAACTTTATCCCTCATGAAGTAACTTCTTGGATAACACCTTTTGTAACAAAAATGATTTTCAACATTTCTTGAGTCTATAAAGCATTCTAAAATTTCTCCCTTTCTAAGATATTTCTCCCTTTTGGTAAAAATATCATAGAGTCTATGAAGAATCATAAAAAAATGATCCCCCTAAATCCATACATACCTTCTTTAAATGAATCTAGAGACACAGAAGCACTCACCTTGTCCTTGATATGACTGATATAGATCAAAATCTTAATCAATCATTAGGCCATCACATCTATTCTTATCTAACACAGATCTTTAAATGGACTTAGATACACAAGATCACTCACTTTCCTTTATGCATCTTAATGCCATAGAGATGGATAATATTCATCTTCATTTCCCTATTCCAACTTCACAAGCATCCATCATACTCTTAGTATTGGCTACATTTTTCAAACCATCTTCATGTTTAATGTATCCCTTGTTTTACATAGACCATCTACTTATCTAATCTTAAATCTAATGAATCATATGATTAGCTTGCCCTTTATCCTCATAGCGTGTGATCATCATATGAGTCATCAGGACTCATAGACCATTCTCAATATCCTTCAAGCATCTTGATACCAATACCACTTCTTCAACACAAATCAAGCTATCAAGTATTAGAAACACATTATTAGAAGCACATAAATTTTTTTTCTTACTTATCATATACCAATTAGATACTCAAGATTTCATCACAATCCCAATTATATCAACAACATTCAACTTGTCTCTATGGACATATTGGTATTGTAGACCAATCCATATTCCATATATCTCTAAAAACAATCATGTGCTCAAACTTGCATTCCTTACGATGAATCCTCATGAATTGATATCCAAAATCAATGCCAAAATGACTTTTACCTTATCATATACATAAGAGATACAAATAAAACAACTCATACATTTCAACATAGACAAATTGGAATCCTCTCAAGATGAGTCCTTTGACTACAACATCATGATTCTACTGATAGATGAGTGTCTCTATGAAACCTAATAGAGTCACCCTTTTCCATAGGGTTCTCAAAATTCCATGAACATAGGAGATTCCTAGATCTCCAAACTATTTTTCTTAGTTATATTGAAATCATGAGACTGATAGTTCCTCTTGAGAATCCACTTAGGCTTGAGTGAAGTATTTAACTCATCCACCTTATCATTCTTCTTCTTCTCTTTGACTACCTTGTCAATACATGTAAATAATAAGTGTTCTTGACATTCCTTCACTTTTGATCCTTGCTCTATCTAATAAAATAAACCATCTTAACTCATGGGATCAATATGACCAGTCTTGAATTTCTTTGGATTCCATACCAATGTTTGACCCTTATCATGTACATTAGGATCTCTATATACCTTATTAAGTCTTGAGGGCCTTCTAAATCTATTAGGATAGAATCTCCTAATGTGTCCCATATTATGACAACTATAGTAAACAACATTTATATTCTTACCTCTTGATTGATCAATCCTTCTCCCATGTTCCCATGATAACTCATTTCTTAAGACCATTATACAGTCACTTGATCTATGACCAAAGTTATGATAAACAAAATAATAACCATTGAAATAATTGGAATACCTCATTGCATTGGGCTGCCTGATTGGTCTCTTCATGTTAAATTTCATATTGATATTATTGAATTGTTGATGATCACTATGAGTCTTAGATTTAAGAGTTTATACATAGGTCTTTGAGGTCTGACTATTCTTGTTCTCATTTTGGTATTTTTTTAACCTAAGACCTATTTTGTCATGTGGAGGGATTTGAATTCTCAAAATATCACCAATAACTTCAGTAATTTTTTCAAATATCTAATGTATCTTCAACTTAACTATTGCCCTGATCCAATTCCACCTTTAAAGACTCCATTTCTCTTCTAAACTTGATGCATTCTTCCTCCTTAATCTTAAGAATTGTAGTGACAATCTCAATCCAAGTTTTAAACTATTTGACAATATCCTCAAGTTCATTGGTGTTGTTGCTTAGTCTCTATTAAAAGATATTAATTTAATCCCCAAATATTTTAACCAATGATCTTAGTTTATGATTATTCCTTATTTGTAACTTTAACTCCTCTAGTCACAAACCAATTCTACCTCAAGATTTACTTCAACCTCTTCTTCATCTGATTCTTCATTATCCATAAGGCCTTTCTATTTTGAGTAACCCTAGTTATTTTTTTCTATATCCATAAATAAGTTTTCATTATTATCATGATCATTACTATCATCATTACTATAAGATTTACTCGTATCACTTACATCATATAAGCTATTGTCTTCTTTAGTATATAAACTTCTCTTTTTATTGAATGACCCTTTCTTGCCTTCATACTTCTTGAAAAATTTATTTATTTTATTAGGATTATAGGCCTTATTATCATCACCATGATGTTCATCACGTTCTTCATCATGTTCATTCTTATCTTTTTTAGGACATTTAGAGGTAAAGTGACCAATCTTACCACAATTAAAGCATTTGAATGGCAACTTGCCCTTATACTTTCCTGAACCTCTCCCTCATTTTTTTATAAACATGGTTTCTATCTTGTTATCATCAAAATTTATGTAAACATCATCCTTGGCCTTCTTACCTTATAACTTATTCTCAACTTTGAATGTAGCTTCCTTCTTGGAAAGTCTTCCATCACTTGTTCTCATTTCATAGGTAGTTAAGATGCCATAAAGCTCATCCATCTATAGTGTGTTAAGATCTTTGATCTCCTTTACTACACACACTTTTGAATAAAACTTAGAATTCAAGGATACTAGTACCTTTTATACTAATGTTTATTCTTATAACTTATCTCCCAGACCTTTGATGACATTTAACATTTCATCTACTCTCAACAAATAAGATGTAATATTTTCATCCTCCTTCATTCTCAGGGTTTCAAACTACCTTTGATGAGTCTATAAATTTGACAAATCAACTTTAGTATCTAATTCATAGATGGTCTATAAATTTTTCCAAATACCTTTAGTTGTATCACAATGCATGACCTTATCAAATTCTACTTATGAAAGACCACATAGAATGGCATTCATTTCCTTAGAGTTGTTCTCAATTGCCTTCTTGCTTGCTACATTAGTTGATGGTGTAGAATGTAGAGTGAATCCATCAAAAATAGATTTCCATATGTCATAACCTAAGGAAATTAGATAGGTCTTCATTATGATGCTCCAAAATACATAGTTATTCCCATTGAAAAGAGGATCCTTATTAGTTGAGAAACCTCTTTGTACTTGTTGACTAGACATGCTTGTGCTTCAAGAATCTCAATCAAGTTTCTAGGCCTACTTCAAAGGACCAATATATGATACCAATTTTTGAAATCATAATGATTGAGAGGGGGGTTGAATCAGTCTTTAAAAAATTTCAAATAATTACATCCACTCATCTATGAATCATGAAAACAACATAGTGATATATCAATGCATTAAGAACAAATACATGAGTATGAAACAAGATAACACATCACATATGTGGGAAACCCTCATGGGGACTAAAAACCATTGAAAAAAATCTTGGACAAAATTTCCTATAAGAAAATGCATCAAATTTAGTTGAGTACTAACCCAACATAGAGCACCAACCCCAAATTTATCAAGCACCCACTCGACTTTAACAAACACCTACTTTATAGGAGGCTATAACCCCCTATGACTAGGCACCGACTTAGTCAAAGGAAAATTATATAAGAAGCAAACTAAAATTTAGATCCAACTCCATCTTGACCAAGCAACAACTTTGTAAAGATAAATTCTACAATCATCAACTTGTAAGGAAGCTTTAACTACCTCTTTGACCAAGCACCAATTTAACCAATCAACCTTCTTTCTTCCACTCAAATCTATATATATTTTATCCACTATCATGCATTAGGAACACATCATTGATGCAAATATAATATCCTCTCAATAGGAAATTATCACTCTTTTATCTCTACTCTACTTGATCTCTCTAAAAATTACCTCTAGGCTTCTTCACTCAACTAGCCCTCTTCAAGACTGAATAGGTCATATGACATTGATATTAACCTGCAAAACATATATATGATCATCATTAAATTATTATATATTCTATCCTTAGGGTTTAAAACATGTTACCCAACATCCTTAGGCTCATTGATTTATCAATTCATTCACTTCCTCTAAGCATGCACACTTATTTTCTTGTCTAGCCCTCATCAATTCTCATTAGACAATATATCACTGATTTAGATAACTTGAGAAATTCATGAATGATTATATTATTTAAAATAAAGGTTTTAAAATCATTTAAAATCATTCTTCTTCTCAACCATGCATCATATTTTTTTCTCATTGCTTGCATACATAAATAGGCCTAAACTACCAAATATATATATATATATATATATATATATATATATACTAATCATGATCACACACCACTTGGTCAGTCATACATATTCAAAATATTAGGTAGGCCATATAATAGTTCTTATAATACTTTTTAAACAATATTAACAATATATATATATATATATATATATATATATATATATATATATATATATATATATATATATATATATATATATATCACACACCACTTGGTCAGTCATACATATTCAAAATATTAGGTAGGCCATATAATAGGTCTTATAATAATTTTTCAACAATATTAAAATGGTATTTAGACCTCTTTAGGTTTGTAAAAACTCATATAGGCCTCATGGAGACTTAATTGCAATACGTCTATCTAGTAACACGTAAACTTGATCTCTTGGAACACCTTTCACCTCCATAGACGTAAATATTATTTCAAGAAAAACTCAAATATACCCAATATAACACTCAAATATTTATAAAACATTTTAGGTCTAACCAATTCATAAGAACACTCTTTGTAGATCACTGTCATATTAGGCCTATGAGTACCAAAAGTCTATCTGATCTCTCTCATGCTTGATTACCTTCATGCCATGTAATCATAACATAAAAAACATGTTTAAAAATACTTAATTACCCTAATATAATATTAAATAATATATAATAATCTATCTTAATGATCAATAGTGGTCTTACTCATCGTTTAGGTGTTATGGAGACCTACTTCATTAGGTCTTCGCTCTTAACACCAAGACTTGATCTTCTTGGACCCAGATGACTTTATCTAAAAACTAAAAACCATTAAAAAAGTTAAATAGTTAAATATTAATAACTCCTCCATGATATTCTATATCTCTTTTCTTTGTTCATACCTTGAAACCTTATTTAGGACAAACTACCCTATTAAGCCTATGTATAGTCAAAAATTTGTCTTACAAGAATGAAGCTCAAACACTCTTAAACAACTCAAACATGATATATATATATATATATATATATATATATATATATATATATATATATATATATATATATATATATATATATATCATGGTCCTTATCAATTTATTATATACTTTCACTCAGATCTTAATAATTCAAAATCATCTCTTCAACTTACTTAGAATTGTTAATTTTCCTCAAAGACCAGTCAAGGTGACTTTGAAATCCAAAACCTATGTAGACACTTTAAAATAATCTTGATGCATTAAAAATATTATATTATATATTCATAACATACTCAAACACAAAACTCATATGGTCTAATAGAAAAATATTGGTCTTTCAGACCAATCTCATGACCTTATATCACACTATCTTATTTGAACCAGACTAGTCATTTTTTGAGTAACTTTTTGACCACACACATGACCTCCACATATTATTCCAAGAATGAAAATGTATTAAAATTATTTAAAAACATATAAATGCACTTGATTTCATAATTATATCATGAAAAAACATTCTAATTCATTTTCTCATTGTTACATGGGGTTTACAATAGTTACACCATTAGGCCTATTAACGACTGGCTAACTTAGATGACAAGTTTAGCACACTTAAAGGGTGGAAACTATACAAAAATATTCATGGGAATATATTATGAGTATCTATCTCATTCCATCCATTTTATTTTATTTACCAATGCAACTTTTAACTGTTATAGCAAATTCTTAACAAATAAGCCTATATCTACACATTTTCTCTCTCATCTGACTAACCACCACCACCTTGAGGTATCTGGGAGAGTTTAATACATGATATAATAGTTTATATAGTCATTTGAGACCATTATGGGCTTTTTTGAACAATATATTTCACATTGGGTCCTTATTAGGGTTTTAGGGAGGTTTAACACAAGTTTTAGTGTTAATGATTGTTTATAAATGACTAAACCTTAAATACAAAACCAATGCATGGAGATATTATATAGGACCATTACCCATCTCTCCTTAGTAGATCATGTTCTCATGTAGAGGTTACACATGCCAATGAATGTCTAAAAGTGCCTCTTAGGTCTTGAGACCTCATTCTATGAACTCAAGAAGGCCTAAAATAATGTTTATTGTAATTCTATTCAAAAAATAGCCTCAGAATTTGTGAACATTCTTAAAAAAACATATTATATCTCTTTCCATGATCACATATGCAAAAATGTCTTGAAAACTAATCTTCATGCCTCATTAAGCAAAGTAGGGTTTAAGAATGGTTTAGGTACAAACCTAGACTAAAGGTCTTACCCCTGTAGGCTCACCTTAAAACCTCATTAGTGATCTAATGGCTCATATACATGATAAAATAGTGACATACATCCTTAAAAACCTATAAAATGCCTAATTTCACTCATATCATCATGCCACCAGTTGATACCTTCATCATACCATGACTAGGATTCAAGCTTCTAATGCACTTGACACCTTGACTTGTTATTTCCATGTCATGACCTTAACAAAACGTCAAACAAGTAGAAATAAGACATCAAAATACACTCATATCACCACACTATTCTGTTTATAATGAAAACAAACTTCCACATCCTCATATAGACCTAGAACCACATGACCAAGATTCATATGACTTGACATCTCTCTTTCATGCAATTGAATGCCTTTGACATTAATCTTGACATCAATGAACTATAATTTCATGAACCATAATACATTAGTTACATTCATATCCTCTTTTTCCTTCAAATTATCTCTTGCCTTTAAATGCATCCTATCACATGGCTCATCCTAAAACTCTTCAAGTCATGACTATGCCACACTATACACATACATTCCTTTACACCCACCTCTTCATATCATGACATCAATGACTTGTATAAGTATCTTCATACACTATGATTCTTATGTAAACATTAGTTGTCTACAAGCATCTTTCATGACTTGTACCTTCCATGATCACATCACTCATGTTAATTCTCATTAATGTAACACTATTATGTACCTTGACATATCACATATTTCCATCTATCCTTAGTCACCTTTGACATCAACCTTGATAGTAAAATCTTGATGTGATACATATTTAACATCAATTATCATTATGCCTTTAAATTATTCACCCTTTTGATATCAATGACAACTAAATTCCAATATAATATTCATTAATGCCTTCATTGAGCCTCAATACTTATTTAAATACTAATTCTATTCTATAAATTAATACTTCTAATGCATGTGGGATAATTCAAATATGCTACTTACTTAAATACTAATTATATTCTAACAACTAATACTTACCATGCATGTGGGATAATTAAAATATACTAAAGGGATGAATTACAAACCATATGTATCCATAGTACTAATACACTAAGAATAAAAAGAGAAGGGTAAGAAAAAATTTCCTAACATAACCTCCCCCTTAGAAAATGCTTTGTCCTTAAAGCTTCAGATGTGGGAATCATTTCTAATTTTGGAATAATGGTTCCCATGTGGTATTTTTGAGTTTCATAGCATGCCACTAGATTAAGACTTATATGATGGAGCAGGAGCAAAGTTGGTAGGTGTACATATTTAGGATAGCTTTTAGTTTGAAAAGGATGGAGCCTTCATTATCAAGTTTGGGTAAAACTTTCTACACTCTAATGGTAGGTCTAAGAACTTTTTTCAAACAAGAGACATAAAAGATTGGGTGAATTAAAGAGGAAGGTGGAAGATCTAACTTAACAACATACCCAATATGTTGGAAAACCTTATATGTCCTATAAAACTTTAGGATAAGATTATGATGCCATTTTAGTTTCAAGGATGATCTCTTGTATGATTTTAGATGAATAAAAACCATATCACCAGGTTGAAAGGTGCACTCAAAGTAGTGATGATCTACCTAATACTTCATTTGGTTCTATTCTAGATAGAGATTATCTCATAGGATATTAAACATATGATCTCGATGATAGAGAGTAGTGTTGACTACCTAAATTAGGGAACTATCAGCTATATATGGGAGTAATTTTGGGGGAACTTGACCATAGATTGATTCATAATGAGTAATTTTAGTAGAAGTGTGGTATGAGGTATTGTACCGCCATTCTGTGAGGGGAAGATACTTTTCCCATTGGTGCTATTGTATTGATGCAAAGCAATAAAGGGATGTTTCTAAGCATTTTTTGATGATTTCTATTTGGCCATAGGTTTGGGGATGATACCCAAAGCTCATATTGAGTTGTGTGCTTGTGCATCAGAATAGCTCTATCCAAAAATGGATAGTTAAAGTTGCATCACGTTGAGAAAAATTTTAAGAAGGGATGCAATGAAGATGGAGAAGTTGATCCAAGAAAACTTGTGTAACTGTGGAGGCTATATAAGGGTGGATGAGGGCACAAAAATAACTATATTTAGAGAGGAAATAAACCATGACTAGGATCATTATTTTGTCACCAAATTTAGGGAGCCCCTTAATGAAATCCATATATATATATATATTAGTCTAGATCCAAGTAGGGATGGGTAAGGGTTCAAGCAAACCAGGAATCATTATTGTGTTGGATGGTATCACATTCAACCACCATATATTTAATTTCCCCTTTCATCCATTTATATAGTTTTTTTTGACATGGTAATTCATATGTTTTGATAAATCTTGAGTGTCCTACTGATGGATAACTATGGATTTAATAGAATACATCATGATGAAGGTCTATGCTATTTGAAAGTACCAAATGACTATTGTAACATAGAAAATCACCACTCCATAAATAATGAGGTATTGTAGAGGGGTTAATGGTCAATCATTGAATGAGTTGGTGTAAATAGGGATCATGTCCATACCCTTGGTATACTAATTCTAACTAGTTTAAAATGGGCATGGAGATGGTAAAAAGGGAAGTCTAGTCCTTGAATGTTCAAGAGAGGGCATCCACCACTACATTGTCTTTACCCTTCTTGTAAGTGATCTCATAATCATAGCCCATGAGTTTGATAACCCATTTTTTTGTGTCATGGATGAGACCCAATTTTACATGAAGTATTTTAAACTCTAGTGATTAGTTTTAATGTAAAAATGATTCCCAAGTAAGTATGGCTGCCTTTTTTTACTACATGCATAATTTCCATCATTTTTATCATATGTAAACAAAGCCAAATTTCATTTAGAAAGTGATTTTCTAGTAAAATAAATTGGATGACCTTTTTGGAGAATAAAAACACTGAGGTCATTGTCACATGCATTAATTTTGATGGTGAAACTTCTGGTGAAGTCTAGAATGGCCAAAACTAATGTGGTATACATAGCTTGTTTGAGTGCTATGAATGCTTGGTTAGCTACAACATCCCATGTGAATATATCCTTATGTAATAAAGAAGTTAAATAATCCATGATCTTTCCATAATCCTTGATGAACTTGAGGTAGCATCCTATAAGGATGAGGAAACCATGAAGGCTCTTGAGGGTCATTAGCTGAGGTCAATGTTACATGGCATTGATTTTATCTAGATCCACATGGACCCCATTGATAGAAACAATGTGCTTTAGATATTCAAATTCTTCTTAACTAAAGGAAAAATTATACTACTTGGCACATAATTAATTATCTGCTAAAATTTGTAATGCCTTATCAAGATGCTGGAGATTCTTAACCCATGTGCCACTGTAGATCAAAATATCATTAAATAAAACCAAAACAAATTGATGGAGAAAAGGTTGAAATATTTTATTCATTAGGGCCTAAAATGTTAAAGGGGAATTTGTAAGTCTAAATGGCATGACCAATAATTCATAGTGACCCTCATGAATGTAGAAATATATCTTTGGAATGTCATAAGCATGCATGTAGATCTGATGATAGATAGAATGAAAATATAATTTATAGGAAATTTTTTCCCCATGGAGCTCATCAAGAAGCTCCTTGCTGATCAAAATTAGAAACTTGTCTTTGATAGTGATCTAGTTAAGAGCATGAAATTCAATGAAAAGGCACCATAATCCATCTTTTTTTTTAATAAGAAGTATTGGGGAGGATTATGGGCTAGTTCTTGGGTGAATAACTCTAGACTTGAGAAGTTTTCGTACTAGTTGTTCAATCTTAGTTTTTTATATATGGGGATAGTGGTATGGATGGATGCTAGGTTGGATGCTTCTTGAAAGGAGTGGAATGTGATGATCTTCAAGATGTGAAGGGGGAAAACCCATTGGATATAGAAAAATATTTACATTATTATCAAAGATGGATTGAAAATCAACATGGCAGTTAGTATATGTGGGGATTTAGAGTTGGATGGAGTGAATCTAGGCAATGACCCCATGTGAGCCTTTCTTCAAAAGATTTTCCATGTGATGGGAACTGATAATGTTAGAATATCTAGGTAATAACCCTTTTAAGGTGTTCTTCTAGACACTATCAATGAATTTCATCCAAATCTTAGATAATTCCCATATAATAGGTCCTAATATCCAGAGCCATTGTGCCCCTAAGACCACATCACAACCCCCTGAAGGTAGGGAAAACATATGTGAGCAAAGAGTGTAATCACCTATTTAAATAAACATATTATGACACTTTAATTTATAGGGAAATGTTCCCCCCATTATCAATAATGAATTAAAATCTATAATAATGGTGTATAAAGTAATCTATATGCTTAACAATATGAGGATCAATGAAATTGTGCATACTACCAGAGTCAATGAGGATTGTGAGAGGAATAATTTTAAAAAGCCCCTTAACCTTCATCATTTGAGGGGTGGTAACACTTATGAGTGCATGGAGAGAGATCTTAGGTTGGCTTTCTTTAGCCATGGTTTCATTAGTGGGGCTTAGTTCTACTTGAGAATCTTGGAATTCTTGGATATTAGGATCACTATCTCACTTTGGTAGTGATTCCACATTTAGCAAGTAAATATTTTGTGTGATGCATCAATGACCCTCAACCCATTTTTCATCATAATTATAACATAATCCTTTCTCTTTATGATCCTACATCTCTACCTTAGTAAGGTGTTTGATCGGTGTGGTTGTGGCTGGCTACTAGTTTATTGTGTTCTTTACAAGTGGAAAAGTGGGAAGTTGATGCTACACTGAGAGTTTATCTTATACTAACTTAGATATACCCAAAGAGGCCATAAATTTAGTGGGATAAAAAAATTTCACCTTTGAGTGGATTGGATCTTTAAGGCCACTAATAAAATAACTCTTAAATAAGTCATCTAATAAACCTTTAGTGTGATTAGCTAGTTTCTCAAATTCAATTTGATAATCATGAATGGTGCCTGCCTAGCAAAGTTTGGTGGGAGATATTATAAAGTCCTAAAATTCCAAAGGACCAAACCTACCTAGAAGTAAGGATGTAAATTTTTTCCAATTGGGTTTATCATTTGACTTGAGAAACTAAAAATACCATTGAAGTGCTTATTCCTAGTGAAAGAAAGTAATTGGGACTTTGTTGACAGAATAATTATTAAGAAGTTTAAAGAATTGTATAACATGATATATCCATCTAGTAGTATCTATACCATTAAACCATGAAAAGTCTAGTTTAGGCCCACATAAGGTGTGGTGAGAATATAAACTATTCTTTGAAGAAGACTCCTTATATAACTTGTTGAGGAGAAGGCTATTTTGCTGATTTAATCCATGCATCCTGTTAGTTAACTCAGTGACTTGGGCTTTTAATGTGGTGAGTTCTTCCTCCATGATTTTTGTACATATATAGGTGACTATCATAACCAGTGTGTTTGTTTTTTTTGTTTTTACAAGTGATAGAAAAAAAAGTTTTAAGATAGTCAGTAAGGTACTTTTTAATTTGGACTAAAGCAAAAGGAGTAAAGGTATGTTTATAATTTTTTTGTATTGTCAGGGTTATGATTGATGAGGGTAAGGGAAATTTTGGAATTGAAATGAAAAAATTAGAAATTTTTTCCAAAAGGGACAAAGTAGAAGAAAATGGAAAGGAACACCATGAATTTTTTTTGAAGCAAGAGGATAAAAAATGAAGAAGTTATGACAAAACTTGAAAAAAAACAAAAAATGAGATTTATGGCTAATAGAAGTGGAATTGGGAGATATGACCTCAAGTAAGAAGATGTATAGAATAAAATTTAAAGTGTCCTAGTAAATTTTAAGGATAAATAAAGATAGAGATGGAGAGATATGGTGAAAAAGGGGAAAAAAATTACTCTTCTAAAATTGGTTTTTCTTGGTTACTCTTGTCAATAGTTTGTCAGTAGGTTTGTAGTTACCACTATGCTTGACTATAGTTACTTCTATTGATAATCTATATAAACTAGTTTTTATTGGTTACTCTTGTCAAACGTATATTGGAAAGTTTACAATTACCACTATACTCAACTATAGTTACTTTTATTGATAATTTATAGAAAATGATATGGGCCCAAAGTTTTTTGGTTGCTTAAAGGTTTTAAGAACACTCTATAGCCACCAATGCTATCTAAATGAGTATCACTCTCTAGAAGTTTTTGACCATGGATTTACCCTTAAATGATAGCTCTTGGTTTACCTCATAGGTGCGAACTAGTCAATTAGGATGGGGTTGTTTCCCTTTTTACTAGTAGGTCCTCTTAATGGGCTATCTACTTTGGGGTTCCTGTGGTACTCCTCATAATGAGTTTTAGAGATATATGTCTAATTAATTCCCATAGTTATGTGAAGGGATATTTTAAACTTATCCAAACCTAAAAATTAAGATGTAAAAATAGATATAATGAAAAATAGTTTCTTAAATGGTGCAACTCCTAGAAAGCCACTACTATAAGGAAAAAAATATCCAAAATCTAGTTGTAGGTCAAGGAAAGTGCTCCGATACCAGATGTGAATAATATTTTTCATAGAGTTACGAACTAAATAAAATAATGAAATCATAAGAATAAATTAATAAATTAACTTATAAAAATTCAAATATGTTATATTGATCATATGCCACTTTGAGGGGGAAACCTCCTTTGAGCAAGTTCAATATAATAATATTCATCAATGTCTTCATTTAGCCTCAATACATATTTAAATACCAATTATACTCTAGAAACTAATACTTCCCATGCATGTGGGATAATTAAAATATTGTACTTACTTAAAAACTAATTCTATTCTAACAACTAATACTTCTCATGCATGTGGGACAATTCAAATATGCTAAAGGGATAACTTACAAAGCATATGCATCTATAGTGACTAATACACTAATAATGCAAAGAGAAGGATAGGACATGGGTTACTAACATAGATATTTTATAAATCCCATATTTACCAACATATGTAAGGTAAATTGCTACATGTTACTCTTCTTTACCAATAGGTACATGAGAAACTACTGTAGGTTGTTCTTTTTTATGAACAAGTGTTAGAGCTATTATGGGAGTACTCTTTGAATGCAATATTTTATCATCAATAGGTGCAGATTTTTTTTTTTTTTTAATTATTGTATGTATTTCATGAGAAATAAGTGTAGGTAGTTTTATAAGCACAAATGTAGATGTTTCCTTAGTAGTTTGTCCTACTACTTCTTATATTGTGTTGGTTAAAGAGATCACCCTTTGATATTTTTATTGTAGATATTTAATCATATATTTTAGAGCTTCCATATATAAAAATGTATTATTTAGCTAAAATACATCAACATTTCCAACTATATCTCACTCAAAATTACCTCACTCAATAATTGTTTCATTTACACAAGGTTAGTTTACATGGGAAAAAACAATTCTAATTTTTTCATAATTAATGTTATATCATGTAGATACAAAACATGTAGTATGAGCTTCCTGAGTTTACCTCTATAATTAAATCCTAACACAACTTTTAAATAATTTATTAATTTTATAACCTTCCCTAGAAATGTCATCGAAACTATAGAGGCACACAATTCACTACTAGTTATATGCTTGAGGAAATATCCTTCAACCTAAGAAAGAACCCATATAATTGATCGTATAACATATAGATTATATGAATATTTAGTTAATTCTCAATACAAGGACATATAATTTTTCAAGTAATTTATAATGTATATGCAACACTAAATCACTTTGAATAATTCAATCAAGTAATTACTAATCTATTGCATACAGGGAATTAAAACTAAACATATCCACACTTGTAATAAATTGAAATTACTCTTACATAATGTAAACACTATTTTATAAAGTAATGACTGAAAATTAAATCATATTTTTTGAAAGGGAAGTATATGAATGTAAATTATAGAATTAAAATGCTAATAAAATTTTGGAAGCTTTCCATATAATGGAATTGAAAGGTATATTCACATAATTGAATGTTACACACATGAAAGTAAATTGTTTTAAATTAAATCATATATGGAAATGAAAGTACACACACTTTAAGAAATTAAATTCAAATTAAATACCGCACAGCATGAATACACTAACTAATGGATATGAAACTAGACTATAAAATATTTATGAGTGGGCCTTTTCATCAATTAGATTGGATCTTGAATTTCCTCCTTATGAAAAATTAATTCAATACAACTATAGCATCAAAGGAATTTTTACATGTATCATTATAATTTGATATTAATTCAACTTTCTCTCAATACAAAAGATTAAAATCCTCTATTCTCATCCACCCTACAACCTGCAACTCAAAACCATGGTTATAATTGAATGATTTAGAATCTTAGTAGTTATAATAATTAAAACTATACTTAAGATATAAATAGAATAATGGAAAACAAAATAAATAAATGGAATTAATGAATGGTTATAACCATATGCACAATTTGAATAACCACTTGGTGAACTAATAGAAATGAATATCCAATCATATATCCCTTATGTCAAGGAATCATTTATGTCTAACAACCATGGAAAATGTTTAGCTACAATTTATAACTAAAATTTATAACCAAAAATATGAACCTACTATAGTTTCTATGGGTGAGATATAATTAATGGATACGGGTGCTTAGAGTCAATTACTACAAGTGGATACAAGTAAACTATGTACTTTACAATGAAATAATGTATGGATAACATGTGACTCCTATATAATAGATAATTTTTTAAAACATCATTTTAAGAAAATTTAAAATGATGAACACATTGCATTCTTTTTACACCATTAGTAATACAAAAATAATGAAGTCATTAAATCATACTTATTTATATAAAGATAACTAGTTTAAACCAAAACAATATACATATATAATTCATATAAGATGTCCATAAATAAACATAGTGTGGGCCAAAAGAGTGTGAATAGTAACATAGGGATGTGATTTAGGAAATAATAATTAGTAAAATGAATACCATTTTTGGGCCTCATCAACACTTGCCTATCAACATGTTTTCTATATAATGTTTGGTCCGTAGTTTTATGCACAGATTTAGATCTTGTCCTCCTTTTCATTGAAACTTTTTTTATAAATTTGACAGTTGATTATCATATGAAAAGGGGTTAGAAATATGGGTTGTATAACCTTAAAATATCCAACTAAATTGTTGATCATTACATATTTTCCAATACTCTATAGAGGGTTCAAACTACACATAGTTCTCCCACATATGTATGTATGTATGCGCTCAATAGTGATCTGATAGAATGCATTACAACTAATTGGATTTTGAAACTTAAAAATATGAAAATTTTACCTTGATTTAGATTCCAAAACTTGTATTAGAGATTATTACTTTGAGTTTTTTTATTTAGATTATTTAGGATAGTGCCTCAAAGATGTGAAAGTGTAATGCCAAATGGATTATAGATATAAATGTATTTATACTTGATATGTATATATAGATTAATATTTGGGTAATTTACCCCCATAATTTTCATGTGAAACATGTTGGTTTACCCAACAAAAGGATTTTGAATTTGAAAAATATTCATTTAGAAAACATAGGACATTGTAACTGAAGGCAAACACTATCAATAACCAACAATATTTAACTATTTTAAAACTATCTAGGATGGAAAAAATAGAATATATAATATGGTGACAATTTTCATAAGATAATAGTTTGTTCTATCACAAATTATGAAGATCATGTATATGAATGATGGAAAATTTGGAAGTGCAAGTCCATAGATAGATAAATGTCCAAGGAAAAAGGTGTTCAAGAGTTGTATCTATATGTAAAAGTCATATATGTCAATAATATGTATAATTACTATATTTAAGTATCTAATACTAAATTTATTTGTTTACACCTTTAAGATATCCCAGGATTGATAAATATTTTTAAATAAGTTATATTTCAAGGTTATATTTTAACGTGATTGTTTACCCATTTTGTTCCAATCATATTTTTTTCTCTAAATCCCCAAATTTATTCTCAAAACACTCTAATTTATTCTAAAAATCCTTTGGTTTACACTCAAAACCATCTAATTTATTTCTAAACTCCTCTACTTTATCCTCCTAGTTTTTAAAAATACTTTAATTTCTTCTCAAAATTATTTAAATTATTCTCAAATGTTGAAAAATATTTTAAATTTATCTCAATTTTATCAAAATACTTCATTGTTACATAACCATTCCATTTCCAAACACCAAACTAATCATTCCCAACAATAATTATATACATCTCTACCTCCAACAACCATTACCACCTATGATATTTCCTTATGTATAGATTTAAAAATAAATCTATCTCCATCAAAACATTGAAATGTGGATACCATGATACACACACACACTTAATTGTATGAAAAATAAAAAATAAAATCATTATCTAGGGTTAAACAAAGTGTTTTAACTTATTTTGGATTTCGTGGTTTAAACAAGGTAAAACTTGAGACTAATTCAGATTATAGAATACATGTCTAACTTGAGTAAATCTAAATGTAACTAGTAGAGTATGATATATTTACCATAATTTATATTTATAAAAATTACCAAAGGATGATATATTAGCTTGTTTAAATTTTATTATGGTTTGTGATAGTGTACAATTGTCAACAATGATCTAAAATGCATCTATGGTAACTCAAATATGGAATTTAACTTTTTGAGCCTGATAAGATGAATATACTAATGCCTATATGTCTATGGTAATTATATCCATTTGAGGTCTATTGGATTTTTATTTGTGAAAATTGGTGAACTATTCCATCATATATCAATGTGTCTATCTTAGAATAGGTTTTTTGTGCGATATTAGAGGCTCAAACTTTATGCAAGTTCAAATTCATATTCTTTCAACTCAAAACCCTAGATCCAATTTTGAAACTTGATTTTATATAAAAATGGTTTGGAAAGGCTGTATTGAGCTAACCTCAACCCCCCTTGAGTTTTTAAGCACTACATACAATATAATATTTTAAAGAGATATCAAGCTAGATGTAGTTCTCCCACCTAACTCTATGTGTACTCAATCAATGTTATACTAATATGTACTACAATCCTATGTGTGGTCTTTGACACTTGAAAAACTATGATTTTGACCTTTTAATAGTAATAAAATATGGCTTGGATATTTTATTTTGAGTGTGTAAAAATTTGGATGCTTTAGGGCAATGCCTCAAGGATGTACAAATGTATTCCTCAATGTAATATATGTTTTACACTAAAGTGTTAAATTAATTTAAGATAGGAATATGAATATTATTAATGTGTATAAATCACTAACTCTTTCTATAGTTTCCCTCCAACTAACATGATAAATATGTGGGCTGATCTAAAAGAATAGTTTAACTTTGGGAAAATATTTGTGGAGAGAACACATATAGGTCTGACTAATGAAGATGACTCTAGTAACTAAAACCATTTGACTCTAGGTGGATGTGTCTAGGAGACAAGAAATAATTATTTTAGATTAGATGATAGTATACATAAGATGATAAGTTATTTAGGTAGAGACTAGTGAAGTCATATATGTGAATAAAGACAAATTAGGAAGGTTAGACCCATAAGTAAGTGAATGGCTAGGAGATAGTGTGAGCAAGAGTAAGTTATGTACACACAAGTCATGTAAACTAAGGATTGGTCAAAATTGAAATTATCAAGTGTTTAATACCAAATTTATGTGTATACATTTTCTCCCTTTTATTTTGGTAATGAAAATATTGAGTAAAAGGATGGAGTGAGAAATTTGGTACCTACATGTAACAGTTGTAGGTTTATTTAGGTACATGCTGAGTATTGTATTTTCTCCATGCAAAATTTCTAATGAAACACATGGAAATTAGATTCCACTAATGATATGAAATCTGAAGTAACCATTGAAAATATTTGAAACTAGAAAAACAAGGAATGAATACACCTATAGGTATGCAAAGCAAGCTTCCCTCTGGGATCATTAGAGAATGGTAGATATTAGTGTTAAAACAATGTATTGAGAAGAATATGCCTCAACCATCATTGGATATGGAGAAGTGCTTATAATTTAAGTAATGTAGAACCTCAACCACACTACTCATTATATTTTCTTGAGAATGACACTCAAAATGATATTATAAATATTATATTTTTATGTTTAAGATTATCATACTCAAAATATTATATATATATATATATATATATATATATATATATAATTTAATCTATCAATGTAAGTCATTATCATACAAAATATTATAATATATAAAAAATATAACACTCTAAGTAATATATGTAGGAGTAAGGCATGTGTAATCAGTGAAAATATCTCAATATGATCAATGAAAATGGTTATAAATATGTAACTTGTGTAAATGTACCAAGATGTCCCTAGTGTCAACATGCCCCTATTTTAGGAAAGGTAGCCTTTAGGCGTAGGAATGTCTTGCATCTATATGTCCATGTCATATTTAACATGTATGTCATGTATCCCACTAATGTATACCATGAAATGCATGTGTATAGAGAAATTAGATATATAATCTACCATATATGTGATAAATTATAAATGAGTCATGTAAACTAGGAATACATGTCATGCAAAAGTCATAATTTTTATTTTTTTTGAGTGTTTGATTTTTGTGTATTTTTTAAAGTTTTATAAAAATAATCAAATATGAGTTATGTTGATGCTAACCAATTATCCCATCAATTAGATACTCTGATGTTGATCCTATGTTAATCATGGTGAATATTACTTGTCATGGGTGTGTAATAACATGTATTTGTATCAAAATCTAATAAGTGAACTGATGTTGTAACATATTCCTCATGGCCATCATAGACCTTATGTTCATGTGTATGTTATATAACTCTAGTAACCATAGTATTATGTGGAGTATGCTATATAATATGAGAGTGAACTTGTGTTCACTATGGAACACATGAAATAACCTATTATGGATATTAAAATTTCGTATTAGGTACTTGAAAATGACAAGATTGACATACATTTAACATGCATGAATTGTGTGCACAAACATGGTCCTAATATATTATTCTCTCACACCTACATGTTACCTTATGACTTTAATACTTCTATTATACTATTACACATTTATAATAAACTCATTGTCTATTTGAAACTTGATTACTATCCTAAATAAACATCTTTAGATCCTCATTTTAGTCTTCTTATGCATATGTCACTACCATTATGTTGGCTCAGTATTACTAATTAATAATGACCTAGGCTAGGTGGTATTGACCCTCTCTCATAAATGACTACTTTTCAAATCAAATCTATCCTTATCATTGGCCCATTCACCTAGTATGTCAGTGGCATGATAAATTAACCAATTGGACTCTTATATATATATATATATATATCAATGTTTCACTTGATAGGAGAATTGGCACTTATGTGGTACACATGTATACATTATTGAAGATCAAGAAAATCTACCCTATTCTTCACAAATTATGAATCATCACTAGGATAAATTATAATTAAATTTTAAATCATACCAGATCCAAGTGAAAAAAATACCCTAATGACATTTTAAGCATTGACTATGTTCTAATACTCAAAATATGGCTCAAATTACACATAGTTATCCCACCTATTTGCATGTTTGAGCAATAGATGTTATACTATTATGCATTGTAATCTTGTATATGTCTTTCAATATTTATAAACTTATGATTTTGACCTTGAAATAATATTTAGACTTGGATTAGAGTTGTTCATTTTAGGGTTTTTAGAGTTGGATTCTTTAGGGAAGTTCTTCAAGGATGTGTGAATGTATTCCTTAGTATAATATATGTTTTTCAATGAAATTCTAGATAGGAATATGATTAGGCTTAATGTCTATAAATATTTGAATCTTTGGGTAATTTACCTCTAAAATGACATGTGAAACATGTGCACCAACCAAAATGAAGAGTTTGAATTTGGGAAAATATCCATTAGAGAGCATGTAGATAGGTATGGAAAAGGTAGAATACTTTGGTAACTAAATTTGTATAAATATAACTGGAGGAGTGTAGGATACTTATTTGAGATTAGGTGATAATCTACGTAAGATGATAATTTACTCAGGAAAAAACCATGGAGATCATGTGTGTAAATAATATCTAGGAAGGCAAGAACCATAAGTAAGTGAATGGATAGGAGAGAGCATGAGCAAGAGTCATTATGCATGTAAAATTTTTGTATGCTAAGGCTTGGTTGAAACTAACATTTTCAAGTGTATAATACAAAATTTATATGTCTACACAAATATATCAAGAGGTTTTCTTTTGATGACTTTATTTTAAATCCTTTGGCTTATGAAATCAATTTTCATCATTTTTTAGGTGGTTTTATTGCTATAAATTTTGAATTATTTAATGTAAAATAATATCCATCAAATTATATTAGATACTTTCACGCTTATTGTTTAGATTTATCCCACAATGATATGATTATGACCAATATTTTACATATAATCTTAAATGAATATGATCTTCATTAGTTATAAGTCATCCCATGTAGCTTGGGTCATTATTTTATCACCCTTGTGGATAATTTATTTACCTCATTTTCAAGTTACCATTGCCATGATGGTCACATTTATTAAACTAGCTCAAAATATATAATGAGCCCATGAACATATTAGTGAGTCCAATGTGTTTGGATTAAAAACTATAATTACTAAGATGAGTTATGAGCCACTATAAAATGAGATCTAAATCTTTTTTACTACTAGCTTGCCGCTGATAATTACATAAAATTTTATATTAAATTATTATCTTTGTTTTTATGAGTTCTAATCTAAATATTTTTTGTTATTGTCTTGCCTCTGATAATTAAATAAAATTTTATATTATATTATTATCTTTATTTTTATGAGTCATGAAATCATGTCAA